>ML810227.1:72823-108400 GCA_009831015.1 Picea engelmannii
TTATATGTGTGTGTGAGAAAGTGATGTTTCCTTGTGGTATTGTTTAGAATTGATTCTAACAATACATGGTGGGATGCATTATGATATTTCAAATGAGAATTATTTCCAGTTGTATTAAAATAGACCTCAAGGTTTCTAACAACATGATTAGTGATATATAAACTTTTAACTATACTAATTCCTAGAATTTCCTAATAGTAGCTACATTTTATAATTTAAACAAGGACAAAAATAACGTAGATTTAGATGCATCATTTTTGAATTCAAAATAATCTTTAATAATTTTGTTTCACTACTAATCAATAATTTATTTAGGTAACTTACCTTCAAGGATAACTAGGGAAATTTTATCTACAAGAACATGTTTAGGAGTTCGTCACTCCACACTAGATAGATGAGGCAAGGAAGGTGAAACCAAAGTTTGGAACTCATCACCATGACATTGTGAAAATTCACTAGGAGATCATTACACCTCACTCATGTGATGATCAAGATTGGGAGCACAATGGATTTGGTGGTGATCATTATGGTGAGCATATTCTTGTTCAAAAATATATTGCAACATATGAGCCTCTTCAATAGTAGGTTTTACAAAATCTTAATGTCTAATTCCCCCCTCCATATAATGAAAGTCTACCAAAATTTGTGTGTCTTCTTCAATTGATCATTGTTTGTTGATGTAACATTGGTTGGAGATTGAATTGATGTCACAATTGGAATTCCATTCATTGGATGCATATACTTCACCTATGGTGATGAAGTAGAGATCACTAGGGCATTTGTTGTGCAAGGAATTAAGGAGGTGACTGGCATGATACCTTACTTTTCCATACCTAACTTTTCCTTTTCTCATAGTTCATTTACTTTTTCAAGACATTTCTCCTTCCTATTAGACTTTATTTCTCAATTGCATCTACTTCCCATGTTCCGAAGGATCTCAACGACAATAAGAACTTCCCAATCATATGAAACAATAAAAAATATTGAAACAATAGTCTTTTCTAGGAAATCTCTATGCTTGTGTAGATTTGACCTATTTTTCGAAGATAATGAGGTTGTGCTTCGTGCTTATTTTCTTTTCTTCCACCAAAAAGATGCACATGTTGTTATTACAATGCTTCAAAAATTGACCTTAAAACTATTAGAACACCCTTTATATGGAATATTTGGTCAAATAATGGGATGTCTCCCTTATGAAAAGGCTTGCCACACCAATAGTGGGTCCCTTGGCCCAATCCATGTTTTGAGGTCTAAAATCAATGGCTTCTAATGCACTATAAACTTCTTCTAGGTCATGGTGTGGGCCGAAAAACTAACTTTTTAGGCCAAACAATATAGTTCTATGGACCAACTGTTTAGTTTGAAGTAGATGGGTCTCAGGTATTCAACACTTGGGAATCATTACAAGGTCATAGGCATCATGGATGGGTCTTGGGTCCTTAATCATAGGTAAGGGGGGGAAACAAGATCCTTCGGCCCTAAACCTTAGAAGGATCAAGCACCAAGGATGAGTCCTCAAACCACCACATATGACCTTTATAGGGTATCATTAATGTCCAAATGGGATATGGGATCCGTGACTAGGTTATTGATGAACCAATAATTAGTATCGGTGTCTAACAATGTCAAGGGAGAGAAATAACGACCTTATGTCCTAAATGAAGAGTCTCAAGTCAAGCACCAAAAAGAAAAAACCATGAATATTCCCAAGTTATGTCATTGAAATCATCCTTGAACCATGACATAGGACCTTCATAGGGTATCTTTGGCCTACTATAGGGATATGGGTGCCATGATTAAACCACAACAAAGGCCCTAAAAAAGAACATGTCTTTTTTCCACACATGGCATAGTTCTTGGGTACATGGTTGGGGTTTTGTAGCACTTGAGTGGGATATGCGGGCCATAAATGTCACTTCTTAGGCTCAATCATCATGAACAACTCCTAGAAACCACAACAGAATCCCTCTCTAGGGGGTTCTTAGCATCAGAGTTGGATAAGGACACCATTAGGATTTTTTTGTAGTAAGGATGGGTAGAGAGGCCTTAACCATGTTGAGGAAGGAAAACAAGAACCTTAGGATCTTGTTGAGTATTTTTAGGCTTGAGAGCCTTTAAGAAGTCCTCAAACCAACAAATCACTCTTTTGAAAGGCCTCCTTGAAGGCCTCCAAGTAGGATACAGGTTTCATGGGTAGGTTTGGCTCCCTAGAAATGGGTCTTAACACATAAAAATGTTTAAGGGGGAAGTAAAGGAATTAAGCCATAATTGAACCTTCTCAACCTCATGTGCCATGGAAAACACCTAGAAACCATGACATGAGCTCTCACTTCAAGTTATTTGGCCTAAGATTTGGACATGAGTGTCATTTATATGTTTATCATACTACATATGGGTCTCAGGGCCTTGACCATGGTTGTGGTAGGGAAACAAGCATCAATCCCTTAACCATGGTCAAGGGAGAGAAACAACAACCTCATGCCCTAACCATAGCATATCTAGCTCAAGTACCATGAGCAAGTCCTCAGGTCACCACACAAGATCATGGATGGGTCACAAGACCTTGACTATTATCAAAGAATGAAAACAAGTGCCTTATAATATTGTTGAAGATTCTGAAGCTCAAGAGCCTTGAACAAGTCCTCAAACCAACATAATGGAACTTTGTAGTGGGTCTTTTGCCTTTAAGAGGTATATATGTATCACAATTAGGTTTTGTACATTGAAAATGGGTGTAGAGGCATAAACATGGCAAGTTGGAAACAATGGCATGAATCCCTAACCAAACCTTATCGAGCTCAACCACCATCGACAACACCTAAAAACCATGACATGATTCCTATGTAGGGAGCCTTTGGCATCCAAGTTGAGTATGGGTGATATGATGAGGCCTTATTCATCATGGATGGGTCTTAGGTTCATGACTATAGTTGATGAAAGGAAACATGAGTATTCAACCCTAAACTTTGCTTCTCAAGCTCAAGAACCATAGAAAAGTACTCAAACCACCACATATGACCTATGTAACATATCATTCACCTCCAAGTGGAATTTGAGCACCATGAATAAGTTAGTTTTGAACCAAGAATGGGTCTCAAGGTCTAACCAAGCTCAAGGAAGGGAAATAAGGGACTTGTTCCCTAGGTGAATATTCTTAGGCTTAACTCCTATGAATAAAAACTACAACCCACAAAGCTTCTCAGGATATAGTGTTGGATGAGTACTTGAGCCATCACATAGTACCCTTGTAGCTTATCTTTGAACTATTTGAGGGATACAAGTGCCATTATTAAACCACAACATATTCCCTAAATAAAAATGTGTCAGACCCCCCATTAAGAATGGTTCTTGAGGTTGTTGTTGGTTTTCTTTAGAATCCAACCATGATATGGTGCCATGAGTAGGTTTTGTACAATAGAAATGGGTCTTGAGGGATTAGCATTGTCAAGTGGGAAATAAGGGTCTTAATCCCTAATTGAACCTTCTTGAGCTCAAATGCCATGGTTAGGGGAGGAAAAAACTTGGACCTTATTCCCTAAACATCACTTCTTATTATTAATCACCATGAACAACACCTGCAAACCATAACACAAGCCTTATCTAAGGGGTTTTTAACATCAAAGTTGGATATGGAATCCATTAGGAGGTTTTGTGCACTGAGGATATATCATAGGATCTTGACCATGGTCAAGGAAGGAAAACAAGTGCCTCAGGGTATTGTTGAATATTCTTAATCTCAAGAGCCTTGAATGAGTCCTCGAACCAACACATGAGTCCATTGTATGGGTTGTTTGCAAGCCTATGAGTGGGATGTGGGAACCATTAGCAGGTTTTGTGCATTGGAAATGGGTCTTAATGCCTAAACATGGTCAAGGGAGGAAACAATGACATTAAGCCCTAATTGAACCTTCACAAGCTCAAGCATTATGAACAACACCTAGAACTATGACATGAACCTTCATTAGGGGGGCTTTTTCTTGGGAGGTGGATATGGTTTCCATTAAGATGTTTTTCTCACTACAGAGAAATCTCAAGGCCTTGACCGCTCAAGGCTTCTCTTCCCCCAGAGATGAATCCATCCCACACCATGTGAACAATATCCTTATGATGGAAAATAAACCTTTTGGGCATCATGTGTTGTGAACAAGGCCTCCAACCATGACACATGCACTCTTTATGGGGTATTTTACCTTGGAGTGGTCTTCTAGGTGCCATTAGGTGGTTTTGTGCAAAATGAATGTGTTTAGAGGCCTTTATCGTGTCCAAATAAGAAAAATAAGTCCTACACCCTTACAATAAGTTTTTAGTGCTAAAGATTTCATTTTGAAACATGTGAGGGTGAGGGAGTTTTACATGTTTTTATTTTATGTAAAAATAACATGTGTGCATATATGTGAATTCAAAAAGAAAGATGTTTGTCTATTTTCCTCCACATGTTGCATGAGTTGATTGCTTTTATTTTACCTTGAGAGTGATGAACATGATGATTCATGTTGCATAAACAAAAACACACTCATTTCTCCAACTCGCTATTGTTAATATGGTTTGCATATTTATTGACAATGAAACTATACACACTTATATATTTCTATATACACATTCAAAATATATATATGTTTTTTAAGGACAAAATATTGTTTACTATTTTTTATTCATCTTTTTGTTTATATGTATCATACATGTAAAATACATAGTTATTTTGTTTATGCCATAATTGTTTCTTGCCTTCTCCATGTGGAAAACAAATTATATGGTGCAAAAGTATATTTTGAGAGTAGAGACCTATAAACCTAAAAAAACCATTTATGTTAAGACCCTCAATCCTCACCTCATAATTTTAAGGCTTCATAGATTTTATTAATTTTAAAAAATATATAATTAACATAAAAAAAAATATGCAAAATTAGTGGTGCACATGGACCAATAGATATTTACAATTGTGTAAATTTGTTTCAATAAATTCAGTCATTTAGGTATTAAACCAACATTTTAACATATACATTATATTTAGAGGAGAAGTAATATATCATTGTTAGAAGAATATGAGTTTTTCTAAGTTATACAAATTTTCCTACGTTTCATTTTTTTATATTGTATATTAATAAGTTGTGCATGTACATTGAAAAGTTCATCCTCGTCAACAAATTATATTTTTCTAGATTTCCATTGCAACTAATGTGTCATGAGAGGGAAGCATTAACTTGCACCATCCCACATATTCATATTAACTTCAATCTATCATGTATTTATATAGATCAAATTCATTGATATGCAATTCATTTTAATTAGTACACAAATTTGAGAAAGATTTACACCTTCATTAATTTGATTACTCTCCACCTTTATGAAATTTGGAATTTAAGAAGAATCTAAACTACTTACTTTATGAAATTTTAAATATTGTTTAGCAAACATATACCACTTAAATTTAAGATTTCTATTGCTTAAAAACTTCAATTTGTTTAACAAGATGTTTGTCTTCAACAAATAAGATGGAAACGCTATATTGCGATTTAGTATACTGAAACTATAACAGTTAGCCTAATGTTACAAACTCAATAATAATCAAGGTTGTGTGCATATTTGTACAAATAATTAAATGTGTCTGAACATTTCATAACTTGTTTGACTACGGTCAATATCCAGCATGCTACTCATTATTGAATGCTGGGACAGGTGGATTATAGGTCATCGGATCTGAATTGCTTTCAGATCTGACGACCTATATTCCACATGTCACAGCATTGAATGTTGAGTGACAGATTGGATATGGCTTGTCGTGTTTGACCCCTTTTTAAGTTTACGATTACGACCAACAATATGCAGCCTGCTATGCAGATAGGTGATATATGCACAGTCAAATATCCTTGGTATATATGTTGGAATATATCTGACAGTGTATATACCCCTGCCACAACTTTCAATGCTGCGTAGCAAACTGTATATTGTATACCAGCGATCACTATCATTGAAATTGGACAATGTGACGAAAAAGAGTAAAAAGGTAAAACGTTTAGCTTACGTCTTATTAAATGTCAATAGAGTGTGCGAACATAACGTGCTGCACACTATTTCAAATCTCACTGTTTTAGCCTAAAAAATACTTCATCGTCATCGTCGTTATATTATTGAAACGTCGTAGTCAAAGTTGTTACAAAATATAAGACATAATACTCTTTATTTATTATATTTTTGGATTTCTTCAATAATGCAAATTACAAGACATCAGTTCCAATGAATGCAGTCGTAGGCTTATCCTGAACAATTTGTTCGACAGGATCACATTGTTGTAGAAGATCTCTTATCTTTACAGATACATTAATATGTTATATTTCATAAACAAATCAAAGTAGTTGATTTTGATAAGATCTAGGGGGTTCGGCAATATTGTATTAGAACGTATAAGACGACGTACGCTTTTATTTTTCAACCTGAACCATATTTGAATTCATTCATAGAGCCCTGAATATATTAATGATTTTGTGATTGTTCATGAACTTGTAATTAATTATTGAGAATTCAGTCGTCAAGCATTTGTTCATGGAGATCATCGTCACAGGAATCAGATTATTAGATCAGATCCTCCTGTCTGGTGTGCTTTGTTTGTTATTGATAGGCTGAATATCGTATTGGGAGTTGCATGCATCCTATGATAGTGAGGTGAGGCGGCTGACTGTTCAATTATCAAACACAGTTTTCATCAAATCAAAGAACCCTTACTAACATAGAATTTAAAGCTCAACGTGTGCATGTTAGATGAGAGCATGCAAATTTCATGAATGAATTTACAACACTGTAGCACAAAATTTACAACACTTTTTTTCTTTTTATTGTATATGGGAGATCATTTTTTTATCATGTTTATTAGATGGTGAATAATGTGTATTCATAGTATAGACTAAGCAACAAAACAATCACTGACTTACTGCATGGTCTATTAGATGATGAATAGTGTATATCTAAAAAACAAGATGCATCAGGCAATAAGCCAATAATTTATTAACTAGCACAGTCACTCAAAACCGTGGTTGATGAACACCGAAAGGTGTGGACAGAAAATGAAACGCACAGCCAGAAAATGAAACGCACAACCAGAAAATGAGCGTCTACAGCCAGCACAGCTAGCATGCTAAATCCAAAGTTTAATCATTTAAACATGGCAATCATATAGTGGTACAGTAATTTCTTAATATTATTAGGTAAATGTTAAAAGGTAAATAGGTTAACGGATGCATTCAAAAATACAAGGAAGTTATGAAGAGGAAATCACATTCATTGATTTGGAAGGACGACTAAGAATATGCCAGCATCTTCAATTGTTAGCCATCAGATTAGAATTTTAGATTAAAAAGTGATTAATTGTGCTCATTGTCAATAGGTGTACGCCTTTCGGCGTAATTAGTGACTCACTGCATGAACAGTTTAGTTAGCTTTTGCATAAGCTTCTTTACAAAAAAAAAACTATATGTTTACAACACTTTCTTTCTTTTTAATGTATATATATATATATCTTGGGAGCTTCAATTTTTTATAAATGGATGGTGAATAATGTATATAAATAATATACACTATGCAATAAAACAATAACTGACTTATGCATGATGTATTAGATGATAAATAGTGTGTATCTAACAAACAGGATGTTTCAAGCAGTAAGCCAATAATTAACTAACTTCATGAACAGTTGGACCTGTGCAGGTATCTGAACAGTGCTTTGAAAAAAAAACCTGTATATTTAATTTGTATTTTATACATATATATATAGATAGATATATATATGCGCAGCCCACATGCTTTGAGAGTAAGTTGTTCATCGCTTTACTCCATTTGCATCTACCAGCTTGTCTTACTCTTTTGGGTGTTTCTCTTACTGAAGGAGTAAGTCCAAGCCCACGGATGTCCTTCGCCATAAAGCGCGGGTGGGCAAATTTTATCCAAATGAGGTAAGCGCCTCGAGTCTGGACGTTTAAAGATAAGCCTTGAGGACACTGGCTAATAATTTAATTATAAGGACAAGAAGTAATAAAGTTGTTGTAATTTGTTTAATGTTTTCTAAAAGTTTTGCTACCGCCTCATTCATTTTCGAATTCAGGGTTTGACTTGAGCTTCTGTTTCCGATCCCAATCCCACATTGAAAACATGGAAAATTATAAATATAGAAACTTTAAAATATATGATACTAATCTCTATTTGTCATTGCAAGAATATTTATTCACAAAGGATAGATTTGGGAGTAGCACAGGAAGTTTCTTTTTTCATAAACAAGGAGGTTTTATATCTGGCTTTGAATAGTTTTGAAAGCAATAACCAACCTGCTATAGGTAGGTGGTATATACATCATCAAATATACTTCAACTGTATATACCAAAGTAATCTGATTGTATATATACCACTTATCGCAGCATTGAATGTTACAAAGCCCTGCAATTGAATGCTACGAAGCAAGTTGGTTATCCAATGATTCCATATGCACGTTGGAACTTGGGATCACTGGTTTTGCCCCATTTTAAACCAACCCAGATGCTCAAAAAATCGACTAGAGTTCTGGATTGGCTGAAAATTTAAAACCGCATCGCTGGAAAACTTGTCGGAAAGGTAACTTGGGAGGGAAGATTGCTCCCAAGTTAGCCCACTCCATACACAATGGAGTAGGCTAACTCAAGAGCAAACAAACCCTCTTTTCAGGCAAAAAAATGGGCCTGAATTTGGCCAGATTTTCAGGGGTAGACTAAGTTTCGCATAGATCAAAGTTCCATGCATTTCAGAACCTTACCCCAGGGGTTTTGCCCCATTTTAAACCAACCCAAATGCTTGGAAAATCGACCAGAGTTTTGGATTGGTCGGAAATTTAAAACTGCACACCCGGAGAACCTACCGAAAAGGTAACTCGGGAGGGAAGATTGCTCCCGAGTTAGGCCACTCCATACACATTGGAGTAGGCTAACTCGGGAGCAAACATACCCACTTTTCAAGCAAAAAAATGGGCCTGAATTTGGTCAGATTTTCAGGGGTAGCCTGAGTTTCGCATGGATCAAAGTTCCATGCATTTCAGAACTTTACCCTAGGGAGTTTTTCCCCATTTTAAACCAACCCAGATGCTCATAAAATCGAACAAAGTTATGGATTGGCAGAAAATTTAAAACCGCACCATTGGAGAACCTACCAGAAAGGTAACTCGGGTGGGAAGATTGCTCTCGAGTTAGCCCACTCCATACACAATGGAGTAGGCTAACTCGGGAGAAAAAAAACCTTCTTTTCAAACAAAAAAATGGGCCTGAACTTGGCCAGATTTCCAGGGGTAGTCTGAGTTTCGCATGGATCAAAGTTCCATGCATTTCAGAACCTTACCCCGGATTTTTCTCCATTTTAAACCAACCGAGATGCTCAGAAAATCGACCAGAGTTCTGGATTGGACAGAAATTTAAAACTACACCATCGGAGAATCTGTTGGAAAGGTAACTCGAAAGGGAAGATTGATCCCGAGTTAGCCCAATCCATACACAATGGAGTAGGCTAACTCGGGAGAAAACATACCTTCTTTTCACTCAAAAAAATGGGTCTAAATTTGGCCAGATTTTTATGGGTAGCCCGAGTTTCGCATGGATCAAAGTTCCATTCATTTCAGGGCCTTATCCTCGAGGTTTTGCCCCATTTTAAACCAACCAAGATGCTCAGAAAATCGACTAGAGTTTTGGATTGGCTGGAAATTTAAAACTGCACCACCGGAGAACCTACCGGAAAGGTAACCGAGGAGGGAAGATTTCTCTCAAGTTAGCCCACTAACAAAACAATTGACTTCGACACTAGTCCAATGACCTTAACTTTGGTTAGCCTTAACGCTCGTGTCTTTGGGATCACCGAATGACGGCATAATAAACCATTGACTTTGACACCAGTCCAATCATCCAATGAGCTTAACCATGGTTAGCCTTAACACGTGTGTCGAGTAAAATCCGACATAGGAAATATATCTTATAGAGATGCCAGTAATTATAAAATATGAATAATACATTTTAATGATATCTTAATAGATTAAGAGGGCTTTGTCTAAATGTTTTATGTTTTGATTTTTTGTGTGAATTTGGTACATAAATTTAGGCGAAACCTTAATTTTTTTGTTGTTTAAATTGCATTTTCCAATGCATAAATGTATTTATCACATTGAAAAATGCCTAGGACACTCTTAGATAAACTTAGCCACTGAAATATGCAAATCCGACAATTTCTGGTCCTAAAAAAATTAAACAGAAAATATCCTCCGAAAATGGCCAAAACTTAGAATACAATACATTATGTGTAAATTGTGTTTGTACAAAATGATACATTAAACATTGAATTAGTTGAAAATAAAAATCACTTGTTAACTTTTTAAATTCAACTTATGTGATCAATGGGTGAAGTGTTCACTAAAAACATTAAACATTTCAAAATTTTCCACAATACATATCTAAAAAATGTTACCACAACTTTTCAAATTATTTTTCAATTTAAAAAATATATAATATATCCAATTTTCACTTTTTCATAAATTCACCCTTATTCTTCAAATTATTATAAAAAATGCATATAACTAAAAAAAAATCCATATATTATGAGTATTTATAAATTCTATAAACCACAACTTGATTATTTTGATTTTTCTAGTAACCATTCTATTTATTATATTCAATACAATAATTTAAATGTTTATAATTATTATAAAGTTTTAATTTTTTTATATAAACTTCCATCTTCTTTTAATACTCTGTCATGAGTACATCTTACATGAACTTTAATCTTTGACAAGTTTACTATGTGTACTTCATATTCTCATCATATCATGCATACTTCCTTTCCATCATGGACCTTTTCACATGCATCCAAATTCTGAATTGTGCTTTCACCCTCTTGAGATTTATGTTAGACAACAATTAAATTTTCAAGTACATTTACTTACATACTTGTTTGGATTGTGCTTATTTGGTACAATTTTATATTAAAATTTTATTTTTGATTCTGTCACCATCTTTGATTGTGCTTACTTGGTACGTTAAATGGTCTAATCACCATCTATATGTTAGTTAAATTTTCAAGTACATTTACTTACATAATTGTTTGGATTGTGCTTATTTGGTACAATTTCATATTAAAATTTTATTTTTGATTGTCCGTCAACATCTTTGCTTGTGCTTACTTGCTAAGTTAAAATGTCTAATCACCATCTATATGTTAGTTGTTGAAGAAGAAGAACACACTATCGTTCTCAGTGTAAATGTTTTTTTCTTGGTTATCCATCTCCTTGTGTCTAATGACACATTATTCCCTTGATTGCATTTAGAAGCTCCCAAAACCTTTTATACACATTACATTTTTCTAGGGTTTATGGAGCTAATTAATAATATACATTCTCAATATTGATGAGAAGCAACGATCCTAGGATATCATCTAATAATTTTTATATGCAATCCCATGTTTAGGCTTAATGAGGGATTAATTAATGAATTCTAGGGTGATTTAGAAGGGTACATGCAGTATTTCTTAATGGGAATAAATTAACTATAAATTTAAAATGATTTAAATGTGCATAGGTGTTATATCATCCTTCTTTCCTCTTTCATTCATATTATTGAGTGGTTTGAGAACAAAAGGTGATGGAAAAGTCCAAGACGAGTGCATACCAAATTTTGGGTAAAATGGAGTAAACTTAGGCATGATATAAGAGGGATAATGCATGAATGCATAAGGAAAATAAAAGTTGATATGCATGCCACACATCAACCTTAGCTTGCTAAAAATTGATACAAAAAATTATCCTTGGAGAGCTAGGAGAGCTACTCTAAAACAAAGCCACGAAGGTGATGTTATATTGGTTCAAGTAGCAACCTAGTTTCTTAGATGCAATTTTAATATAACAACAATGAACATAAGGTGGATTTAATCCTCACATTACATTATCCAAATGGTAGATGCTCCATTACAAGGCCTTCATGACTAGTTACAAGGTTTTTATATAAAAATAATCAACATATAAGATAATTGCAAAAATAAAACCTCACATTAAATAGATGCAATACTTCCAATCTTCCATTAAGCTTTCCAAAATGTTGTATAATGTAGCCCAAGGGGAGATATCCTCAATTCCCAAATCCTCCACCATAAATGAAATGTAGATTAACTCCTCTTTATATAGAGTGAGTTAAATATCTCACACAATAAAATATATTATATTTCTAACTGACTACATGGCAAGTGAACATATTATAGAAAATTGGAGCATTTAGACCCATGGTTGAAAATATCAAGACATGTGGGCATGACCATCTATAAATAGGTATTATACCAAGTCAAATGCTAAATGGGTCCACATAGGATTCTCCCTCCATGAATGGATGCATGCAAAACATAATAAAATATTCTTCAATATAGGAGGATGTGCTTAAGGGTCCACCTAGAACAACTCACAAAATGCACCCTCCAAAGTGCATGAGAGATATAACAATAAAATATTCCTCCTAGGAGAATGCTCCATAATCAAACTTCAAAAATAGAAATCGGTCCACAAGATGCATGAAACTAATCCATGTGAAAATCCCAAGGCCACAAACTCCATGGATGGATGGCAAGATGAAGTCAAACCCCAAAATGATAAGTGGGCAACCTCAAATATAGTAAGATGACCAAGTAAGTTTGTCCTCCAAGTATATGCCCAAATATAGTAAGATGACCAAGTAAATGCATGTAATGTGCCACCTCCCCCCTTCAAGTGTGAAACCAAGATATTAACCTTAATTTGGATAAATTAGATTAATTTAACCATTTCATAGTTAAATCAACCTCAACATGTGTGAAAAAAGGTTAATGCTCAAATATAACTATGCTCCTCCTCCCAAGTAGTCACCAACATATTTAATCACCATGAACATGTGTGCTAATGAGTTGTTCACTTTAATAAGGTGTCGTACCACATAAATAAGAGATGTTCTCCCTAGAAAAATCCCACCATGATAACAACAAAACATAAAGCCTAACCTAAGGTGCACCACCACCAAGGGATTATTACATCAAAAGTCATAATCCATCCTTAGGAAAAAGGTTAGATCATCATAAAATCATATGTAGTACCCCCCTTCTAACTCAAATTTAGAAATTAATGCATCAATTAGGGTATTGAAATCTGTTGGATTAAATATCTCATTCACTTCTTAGTCTGACCCAAGTTCGGATCTCAACAGGTTTTCAACAAAACTGTCTAAAACTATCGGCCCTCCTGGTAAACCAGAAGGCGACACAACACATGGAGCGCACTGTGCAGTTTGACCTAAGATAGCTTTATGGCTGATTGCAATGCTCAAGTGCTTGCAGTATAGGAATGAGTGGGGGTCTGGGAATGTATTTGATCTTCCTCATGTATTACTTTGATTATTCATTCAATTATTCCTAGGATTCATTCATCTTTTAGGCCCTTGCATGCATTCTAATATATCCATCTTAACCATTCATTCATAAACTAATCATTGACAAAAAGTAAACATGCAATAAAAATCACATATAACACTTGTTTTACCATGGTTCACCCCCTTCTAGGCTATGCCCACAAAGATTTGGCTTCTTTGCTCTTTTATTAGGTTTGTTGAAAAATATGGTGCTGCGTGCATTACATCTCCAATCAAACAATCACAAAGAGGTTCAAGAACCTTTGTGAGGCGGACTAGATCACACCAGGCTCCTCAGCCTGTGATCTAACCCTAAAAATATGGTTTACTTGAATCTTTCATCTCACCTTGGACTTACAATTATTCAACGACTATGAACTTACAATTGTTGAACCACCACTACTATAATTGAGCCCCTAACCTAGACCTCCTAGGTTCTTATTTATACTACTTTTCAAGCTTATAGACATTACAATATTTATCACAAACCCTAACCCTAACATAGTTAGGCTTTCCTACCTGCGTGCCACTTTGCTTTCCTTCTTTTCATGTTGCTTTTCCTTCTTTTTTTGCATGCTATTTCTTTCCATAGATTGTGCGCATTCCAAAATTAGGTTTTTCCCAAAATAGACCTTTTCTCCAAAACTATGCATGCACCCAAAATAACATTCCTTATAAAAATAGGCATGCGCCCAACAAGCCCCCAACACTGTCATGTGGCTTATCCTGAGCCACTCAGGTAGTGCGCGCTCCCTGAACTGCCTTGTCCAATCTAAGGAACGTTTCTGCTAGTTCCTTTCCTTTTTCTCTCATTTGCGCAACTTTGCTTGTTAGTGCCTCTACTGTCTATGTTGTTATTTCCTCTTGCATTAATGTTGCACTCTCATTTTGTGTATGTTCTCTCCTTTTCTTCTCTTCCTCCAACTATGCAATCATATGTGTTGCTTGTTCTTGGAGGGGTTCCAATTCATCTTGTCTTTCTTACTTGTGTATCTACGTTGTTTTCAGCTCTCTCTGCAGAGTCTTCATCTCTTGGGTACCCTTCAAGTGATCCATGATTCTCATTATTTTATGTCATTTCTTGAGCTCTTGTATGTTAGTGATGATTCTCTCCTCTTCCTGGTCGTCCCACTATTGGACCTTTTCATCTTCTTTGAGGATAGTCCTTATTTGGGTTGTTCTGTCGAACAACTCTTCTACTTTCTTGGCTTCTTTCTCCATATCAGTGATATGGAGTGCAGATTGTTGTTCTCTCTATTCGAGGACCTCGAGAGGAGTTGTAGGGTTGAGCCTTTCTTTGGGCTCCTCAATTTCTTGCGTGTATTGGTAAATTGTTTATGAGATCAAGGTGATCATCTCCTCTGCGCTTCTCTGTTGTGCTTGCGCCTTGTCTGGGATGCGATCATAAATCGTTGTTATTCCCTGTTCTAATTTATCTACTTGTTCTTTCTCCTCCTCCTTCTCCACGGTCAGAGGGTCGCATGTGATTTGAAGCATTTCAACAACTACTCTACCCACCTCTAATTTTGTTGCATCTGCACGGGCTCTGGACTGTACTTCTTGCATAACACTATCCTGGAGTCCATATAGTGCCTTGGTGGGTATTTGTACCATGACCATTTCCACTTGTTCCACCTCCTCCAAGGTTTTCTACATAGTCTCCTGATCGAAGCTGATCATTTGATGTGTTACCATAAATGTCTCCATACCTTGGACTACGAACTGCACAGTTTCCTCTCCTTCTTTCTACGTAGATGGTCGTTGTGTCTTTTCTTGTTGTTGCACTTTGGCCTATGATCCTTCTTGGCTCTATAGTTGTTGTATGTTCTCATGGACCTCTATGATATTGGCCATGATTTATTCCCGCTTCCACTCTGCAATTCAGACCACTTCTTCGACCTTGTCTTGGACCTTGTCCGCGACTAGCTCTGTATCATCCTTTGTCAGGGTGATGTCTGGGTCCTCTGTGTCATATTTCCTTTTCTTGCACACCTCTTTTTACTATGTGGGATTCCTTATTATTTTTAAGGGTTGCACCCCACTTGTTGTACCCTGAGTTGTTTCTTCTTCAGCCTGTGAAGTATCCTTCTTTCTGGTCTATGGATGGCTTCATGTCCTTGTTGTTGTTGATGTTTTCCTTGGTCATTTTGGTATTGTGCTTCTCCCGGTTGGATGATTCTGCATTATAGATTTTCTAGTATTACTAGACGAGCTACTTGTTCTCGTTGAAGAGCCTACTTCAGCCTTGTCCTTAGGCCTAGAGGATTAGACGTGCCTGTCTTCGTGGTTGGTTCTGTTACTGGTAGCTGCCACTGTGGAGGCCAGTCTTTAATTATCCAATCCACTTCCTCTTTGGTAATTTAGTACTACATTTCTAGCCATGAATTCTTTGGATCCCTTGCTGCTCGGATCCACATGTGATGTCTGGATGCCTTAAACTTGGATATCCCATCTATCTCTTGGACTACCTCCATATGTATGCACCACACATTAGCTATGCATTGTTGTATTTCTTCTAGCACCATTGAAAAAATGCTGTTGTTTTCCTGTTTCGTCTTGTTGTCCTTGTCTTTCCAGAGGGACTCATATCTGGCCGCATAGCATTTCCCCATCCTATCCAAGAATGGTGAGAATTTGGGCTCCTTCCATCTTGCTAATGCTATCAAACTGATCATCCAGGAGTAATGGAACTTAGTTCCATTGTCCCACGCATCTCTACAATCTATCAAAAACTGGTTCAGCATGTATGGTGCCCAGTTGAACATTACTCCTTTCGTGCGCTGCACAACTACTACAATAATGCTTGCTGACACTTCTTATTTGCGAAATTTCCTTAATAATTTACAATCCATAAGATTGCTGGAGAAACTTGTTGCGTTGTCATTGATATCCTTGATGACAATTCCTCTATTCTCCTGAGTAGTGCCGAACTGTGCTTTAACCAAATCTATGATTTCTTTCTCACGCACCTCGTTATCCAAATATTCTTCTGGATGCGTGCCAACTGTAGGGAGTCTTATTATTTCGACAATTAGTGCTATATCTATCTATACCAGCCTGTCCATCCACAGGATGCTTCCATGTACGCGGGAGACTAGTTGTTTGACACAGATCCCAATGTTCTTATCGAGACTGAAATGTGGTATATCCAATAGGTTTATGATTCTTGAGTTATAAATCCCCCTTATCCATTGCGCGGGCTCCAGTATGGGTTTTTCGAGGGGTCCAAATTCCCCCTTGTTTATTAAATAAGTGTCCTCGACCAACTATGGGAATTTGGTCACATCGCACACATCATGGTCTATGTACCAGAGCTTTGGTACCTTCCCTAGCATATCCTCCATAGTAATCACTACGTCTGGGAGATATGGGAGTGTAACCTCCATGGCATATGGAACCTTTATTTTTTGTCCCGTAGAAGATGGGCTTGCCTCTGCTGCATTTGCATCCTCTTCTTTCCTTTCAAACTCCAGTCGGTCGGTGACATCCTCGACCAACACTTCCTTGTGTTCATGTGATTATCACGGTCCCATTGTTTTGTTAGGATTTGTAGGCGTCTCAGGGTTAGGGATCAGAATACCATTTTGGGCTCTGGAGCTCTGCCCTATTTCTTGTTGCTACGATGTCAATGTTCCTTCCTCAATCCGTGTCTAGATGATTGATTCTGTGTCTGATGTGGTAACATCTTCCAGCTCGACCACATTCTCAAGTTGTGCAATTCTTTCCTTATGCCTTTGGTCCTGCTGAGTAACTTGTACTTATTGGCCTGACATGCCAAACTTTGGTGGGGTCATTCTTTCTCGAATTCAAACACTTTCTTTCTTCTGCCTAAAATGATAGCTAGGACATGCACTATGTTTCTTTCTCTGTACTAAAAAATCGCTAATTGTTACATAAATGTGTGCTTTCTACCTTTTATAGACCCGGTCGTGTCGATTTCTCACTTTTTGTGTGCCTTTATGCCGACAATATTTTTCCCTATGCATTGTCTTCTGATGTTTGTCATGGTAATTACTGTGTGTGACTCATTTTTTTCTGCACTTTCTTATGGTTCAAGCAACTTCTGTGTCTTTTTGTGTTTTTCTCCCATTTTCTATTGTTGTATTTCTTTTTTCTTCTTTTTCTTCTTTTTATTTATTTTTATCATTTTGTTGTCCTAATCTCTGTTATAGTACACTATATACATGTCTTTCTTACTGCTTTGTGACTTCTAAGGGTTAGGAGGTTGACTGTCCCTGTATAGTTTCAGTTGAATCCCGTTGATCATTCCTTTTNCCTTTAGTTGTACAGATTCCCCCATATGTGACAGTATTTACTTCATATGGCCCTAGCCAATGCATTCTAAACTTACCAGGATGTTGAAAAAATTTACTTTCATAGAGAAGGACTAGGTCACCCTCCTTAAAACTCTTCTTCTTAATATGTATTTCATGCTAGGATTTCTCTCTTGCTTTCTGCACTTCCTAGTGAAATCCTGCCAGAATCATGTCCTCTTCCATTTCCATTAGTTGATTCAACCCCTCCTTTATTTCACCTCTTTATGTCATGTTGGTAATTGTTGCTATGCACAGACTGGGTACCATAAATTCTAATGGTACCACTGTTTCATGCCCATACACCAATCTGAATGGTGTCTGTCCTGTCAACTTCTTACATGTGATCCTATATACCCATAGTAATGATGGTATTTTCAAGTCCCAATCATCCCTGTTGACATTGCAGATCTTTGTCATAGCATTTTCCAAGATCTTATTGAAAGCTTCTATCATTCCATTGCTTGAGGATGGTATGTTGTACTCTTCTGGTGATAGACTTCAAACTCTTTAGTCATATCCCTGATGGTATCATTGATAAAATGAGTGCCTTGGTCACTCATCAGAATCCTTGGACATTCAAATTTGGTGATCACTTGCTCAAAAAAGAAATGTGTTGTTGTCTCTATGCTGTAGTCTTTTATTGGTTTTGCTTTTGCCCATCTTGTTAAGTATTCAGTCACAATAATGATATATCTAGCTCCTGACCTTTTTGTTGGTGGATGGATTGGTCCAAAAAAGTCTATTGCCCATTTATAAAATACCTGCAAGGTTACTTGTGGTGTTAGAGGCATCTCATCCCTTCTATTGGGTTTGCCAACCCATTGACAGACATCACATTTCTGGAAATTTTCCTTGGCATCTCTATGGACTGTTGGCCACCATAATCCTTCGTGCAATACCTTCTCTGTAGTATCTTTTCCTGCATAGTGTCCTCTAGCTATACCTTCATGAGATTCTGCCAAAATTCTGGTCCTTTCATGTTCTAATACACATCTTCTCAAAATACTATCTGCGCCCATCTTATATAAGTGTTATGCAATAAGTTGATAGTATGCAACTATGACTACCATATTATTCTTTTTCACAGTGCTAAACTCTTGTGGCGCACTCCCTGTACTTAAGTATTCAAAAATATCAACAAAATATTCATCATCTATATGTACTGAAAACAACTACGTTGACTGAACCATTCACATTAGGATTAATGTAGTTTGTGTGATTGCCTTTAGTCATGGTATACATATGATCAAATACATCGGGTTTCATGTTATCTTCTAAGGGTTCAATATATCATGGTCCTAGGTACGAATATAAAGTTTGAATCACTTTCAAACCATCTACTTAGAAGGTCATGTATTCCTTCTTCAGGTCAATTACAACATAATTTTCGTATGCCCATTCAATTCCAAGTAAGGTGGGATATGGGTCCTTTTCCCCCATGATCTCATTGACTTCAAAATCTGCAATAGTCTTAACTCCAACTAGGTTTACTTCCACATTTTCTATCCTCCCAACTGGATAGATACAATACTGGTTCGCCATGCACAACTGGATTGGGGAATAAATGAACAAGGGTTTTCCCATAACTTGCCACATTTTCTTTGGTAGGATATTAACATATGATCCCAAATCCAACATGGCATCATTAATTTTGTAACCGTCAATATGGGAATTCAGTATGAACTCATATCCCAATATCTTCTTTCATCTTTGTATTGTCCTACATTCCTCTCGGGAAAATTAACAACTACAGATCCCTCTATAATTCCTTTAACTCCCGTAACTGTGCTAATGGTGTTCCACAACTTCTGGGTAAGGTGTTCATCAGTCAGGATATCAGAAAAGAGTTACAACCATAAGGTAAGAGTGTTTTTCAGCTCATATGATGGGCCCTTGGGTGGGATCAATTTTCCACAACTTGACAAGGAGGGGTAGAGCTTGGATTCACAACTTCTAGTATTGAAAAGTTAGACATCTGGTGGAACAATTTTATTTCATTCTGAAAAATTCTTTTTATTGCACATGATCATATGGGGGTTTAGGTAGTACCTTTTGAATATGATCTCGATGCAACTATTCAACATTGGGATTGGTATTTTCACCTCACCTTGTTATAACATGAATGTTGGACTGCCTTTCGTCTGCAACTGACCCAGGTTCTTAGTTTATCAAATTGGATCCTCATTGTCTTGAACGATCTTCCCAACGTGCGATCAGGTCAGGACAGTCTTCTGTAGTATGGGTATTGTTTCATCAGTGTTCACACCAAGGTCTCCTCGGATGTGGGTAGTCTCTTGTAAGGTGACCATGTTCGTCATAGTCGTAGCAACGAGTGGGTCCTTTGCCACCAGCTCTGCCTCCTCTCAAATATGCTCCACCTCTATGACCTCCTCCAAACCCTTAAGGGGCTTTGTCAATCCTAAATGAAAATCATTATAGTCTATCCGTAAGAGCATCTAAAGAACGACATTTCTTAGCGGTATGGTTCGTCGACCCACAAAACTCATAGTACATCGTATTTGGGATAGATGTATATTTTTGTAAAATGGGGCAGTGTCTCAGAGGATGTCCATGGTGTCTAAAAATATCACAATATTCGTTCGGTTGACCACCTTGCTGAGTCAAGAAGGCTTGATATTGAAAAGGTTCATGAAATGGCGTTGTCTTCGTATCTTAAAAAAATCCGCCTGATGGTGTGACTGGTGGTGGAGGCATATGGTGGCTCACAGACCCTCCACTCCATGATATTTAACACTCTGTCATCGTATGAACTTCAGTGTAACAACCAATGCACCAGACCTGTGGTCGATTTAAATTTGGTAAAGTTAACTCTTGAACGTTCTCCGTGAGTCATGGAATCTGGACCTGAAGAGGCACAATGTTATTATTCTCTGTAGGTCACATCATGTGTAATCTCCCAGGGTATCCTTCCATTGCTTCATTTTTCATGGCATGTTCTAGTGCTTCACCAAAATTGGCTAGTCTCTATTCAGTTAAGGGAATCTGAGTCAAAGGAAAAATCCCTTGAATGAACCATCCATGCTGGTAGTTCTTTTGAATAGGGTTTTCTAGCTTTCCAATTACATCCTTGAGTCATTGGTTGTACTCCCAAGTAGAGTCCCTATCTCACTGTTTGATCTCTTGCAACTCGAAGAGGGCCTGCTCTTCACATTGAGGTAGGAGAAAATCTACAATAAATATTTGTTTGACCTGAGAAAGGGTAAAGGGTAAAGGGTTGTCTTGGTGGAGTCCCTTGAGGATTCTCAGGCTTGATCGACTTCATATACCATTTTAATTCTCTACCTCTCAATGTGGACTGGAACTCTAATAACTTTATTGTGTCTAAGTTTCCATGTGATATCCATATGGATTCACAGAAGAGCCAATGTTGTTCAACATCCTCATCCCCTTTACCCCAGAATTCTAGGTAGCGTGTGAGGGATCTTGTGTGTTGAGTTCCCATCGGATAATTGGGGGATCCTATCAATATAAACCCTCATGGTCCTGGTTGTACTAGAGATGAAGAACTTTCTCCACTTCTGCTACTAGTATAATTTGAACCTATTGCATTATAATTGTGAGAATTAATATAAATTATTGTAGGACTTGGTGTAGAATTTACCAAATTTAAAAGAAGTGTTGAGGGTGGGGGGGATCCAATGTTGGTTCCTTCGATTTTAGAATGACATTCATTCACCAGGGGGTCGTAGCTATGCACCACTGTATCATTTTCTTGATGAGACTCAACATCTTCTGGTGTAGCAAGACCTAAGTCTCCCGCAACTTTCTCAAGGGTTATGATTGAGTCTTGTTCTCCTGCATTAGCACTGAGCCTAAATCCTGTGTCTATCCTAACTCCTGCACATCTTCGTTCTTCATAACTTTCATCTATCTCCCTGAATATTTCCTTCAACCAATGACTCATTAGTCTTCCATGTATATGTAACTCCCACAAATTCTCCATTTCTTTCCTATGGATACTCTTGAGGTCAATCACCTTCTACGACATATATGACCTCTTCATCGAATTTCTCATCTTATCTCACCAATTCTTCTCAATAATAACACCACTTCTTAGTGCACGTTCCTCTCTAGCATGTTTCTCATGACGACAATTCCCCCCCATATTTCAAGAACTTCTTAACTCATGAACCCTTTCCCTGAATCACCCTCCCCTCATGCGCAAGGGTTTTATGTTTCCATATACTCTGACAAGATAGCAATCATTCCTTCCTCCGCCAATAGAATATTCATCCACAAAGGAATCTCTCTCAATGGTCTTCCTCGGGGGCCTTCGTAAAAAACCTCTTATTCTTTTGAAAAAGACTTATGATTCTCAGCAGCAAATTTGATGATGTATTTGTCTAGTGTAGTCTTGACCCAAAAATATACCGCATAAAAAATCGAGTGATTTAATCGATGGAGGGTGGATAGATGTGGAAATGGGTTGGAAATGAGGGTTATGCATGCCAATAGTGATGTGTTTCTATATGACTATTGAAAGTGGTGCAAGTGAGAATTTTTGATGTGATAACACTAGGTTTGGTGTTCCTTCTATTTTAATATTTTCTAATGTGTCGTAATTCACATTCTTAGATATCATCAAGAATACATTAGACAAGGGAATTATTTTATGTTTCTCATCTAACTTCCATCCTCAGGGGAATGGTGTTGCAGAGTCCATGAAAAATAACTTGATTATGATTGTAAATAAGATGGTGGTTGAGCACCACTATAATTGGTATAATACACTCTTCAATGGGTTGATCATGTTACACTAAAACTGGCACTATGATCTCTTTACTTCTTGGTTTGTGGTAAAAATAATTATCACCTTCTAATATCTTTTTACTTTCTTTGTATCTTTGATAGACAAAAAACAATGTTGCTTTTTCAGCCATCAAAAACAAAATTGATATTTTTCTGAAATTGGAAGAGGAGAGGGATGAAGAAAAACAAAAAATTAATTCTAATTAGAAGATTGTTGAGTGTTGGTTTTAAAAACATGTATTAGATGAAAAGGAGTTTCAAGTTGATGATCGTGTTATCAATAGGTACAAGTCTAGCGAATCAAAAGAGAAACATACAAAGTTACAACAACTATGGATGGGATTATATCAAGTTGTAGAAAAAATTGTCCTTGTAACTTACCATCTCCAAGACATGGAGGGAATCAAATCCTGTATTCCAAAAAATGACCAAATTTTGAAGAGGCTATTTAGTTAGCCCACCCTTAAGGTAAAATATCTTGTGCATATTAGGATTTAGTTGCTTTCATAGATTAGTGTTTTCTTTGATGCTTTCTTTCAATTGTTCACTTCCATGCTTGGTTTTGTAAGTAGATTATTTTTCGTGCATTCATTTAGTTACAAGTGTGTCTTATGGTCTCAAAATTTCATTATTTATTAGAATGGATGATTTATTTCATGTTTTAGTTTTATTTCATAGTATGCGACACCTTTTCCCTAAATATATTTGAGATATCTTGCTACTGATTATGAGCTTAAGGAAAGATGGACATGAATATTAATCATTGATGTCAAAGGATGTTCACAATAAGTGGATGGAATTGAATCTTTCCATGTAACTACTCCCTTGATTATTCTTGTGCCTCAACTTGATTTTCAAGGAACACATTCATGCACACTAAATAAGTAGATCAAGTGAAAGGTGAAAGTATGAAATTTGGGATTATAAGTCTAAAGGGGATATTTTGAATACCAAACTATGCACAATCTTTAATAAATCCCAATATGATTGACCCCATTGATCTTGTAAAGGCCTAATTTTTCCCCATATGAATTTCTAAGGAATATATTATAAAGAGAAGGTAGGGAACATAAATTAATCATTTGTGAGGTGATGTGGACAATCTCCATTAGGGGGATATGGATGCATAATTGGCAGTGGAGAAATATCTTTTATGTTATGGTGATTCCATTGGGGCTATGAACACTCATGAACAATGGACCAACACTTAAAATATATGATAATTTTCACACCCCAAATATAAATAGGGCCTAGAATCATAATTGTAACCTGGATCATCAATTCATGCTAGAGTTAATAGACCCATTTACTTTTTTTCATTGATGTATGTGTTAAGTTGTTCTAGATAGTTAGTGATAATGACCATTAATTCCCTTGCAAGGAAGACCTTCAATTAATTTTATTATGTTTTAATCCTTAGAATTCCATGAAAATGATCTATAAATTGTCGTGGATATTCCAATGGATAGTTCATCACAACAAATCTTATAAATAAAAATGAAATCTACACTATGGAGGCTGAAATTCCCTAGAATCCAGAATCTTTAGTTATTGATTTTATGCTTATGCATGAAATATATAAAATGCGTAAAATAGATAACATGGAAATACAATCACTCACCATCCACAAAATAACACAACTATTTTCTTGGGAAACCATTATGAGATAAAACCCAACTAGAAGGTGAGACTGATCTACTCACTTTTCTATGGTATGGAAAATAATGCAAGTAAAAAGGAGAAGGCACTCTCTATGGAGATACTTGAGATCTATGGCCTCTTAGGATGCTACAAAACGTTAACCCCCTCTATTATTCTCTCCAATTTCCCACTCCTAGTTATTCTTCTCTGCTATGGAACAAAATACAATAACATAGAATGGAACCCCTTCTCCTCCTAGGGGATCAATATTTAACATAGCTCAATAGTCATCTAGGGTTAGGTTTTTGACTTCATCAACCTTCAATTGTGATAAGGTTTTGGACCTTATTGATTATTCTTGAAATTACTCACATGGCTAGCCCCATATGAATGAATAACAAGGGTTGAAATGACATCCTCTAGTACGATGGTGGTCAACATGATAGGTCAACTTGTAGGAGGTATAACTTTTGTGTACGATCTCCGATTAACACATGGTCTACACCATTGGAAAGGTCATGAAGTGTAGAACACCATATAGGAGTGTGAACAATTTTTGGAAACCAGAACACTAAAAAATGATATTTGATTCCTCAAAATGGATCTGGAAGTTTCTAGAACCCAATTTTCCAAACTTGGACCTACCACTAAAATGATCATGCAAGTCGAATCCTTCTTTTTTTTTCCACTTCGAAAGCATCGCGATAGATGGAAAATAATATAATGATTTAATCCATATCATACATCCCCATTTAGAGGGGATTTTGGCCCCCAAAAGATTTACTGAATGAGGTGAGGAAATCCTTCCTCTACCTTCTCTCTGGAGTACCACTTTTCTTTCCCTAGAAGTTTTCCTTTCAACCCAATATACTAAAGGTCATGTCACCCCTGTCTTGTATTATAGACCTCTTCTGAAAAATCGTGTCGCCTTCCAACTCTGCCTAAGCATTTGGTGCTAAGTCCTTTATGGAAGGTAGGATTTTCTCCTCCTCCTGATCCAACATGGAAGGATCATAGAGTTTAAGATTGTCCACATTCACTACTGAGTAAATGTGAATGTATGGTGGTAGACTGAGTCCATAGGAATTATCTCCCACCTTTTCTAATGCCTCAAAAGAACCTTACCACAGATCCTTGATCTTCTTACCAAATACTTATAGTATTTCCTTATTCAGTTGTAACCATACTGTATCTCCCACTCTAAATGTTCTCTCTATTTTTTGTTGGTCATGTCTAGCCTTGTACTTTTTCTCTTTATCATCTCTTGCACTTGCAAATAGATCATCTTGATCTTCTCAACATTTATTTTTCTTTTAATGCATCTCCTATGAGGTCCTCCCTCACTTCTCCTTTTTTTCCATATACAACATCTAAGGGTGAAGGTGAAAAATATCCAAAGAAAGTTTCAAAAGGTGACTTACCAGTAGAAGTGTGGAATGCTATGTTATAAGAGTGTTGTGTATAGATCATATTTTTATCCCAATTTTTCGGATGCTTCTAATTGTAACCCCTCAAAAGCTACACCAAAGTCATGTTGACTATTTTTGTCTTCCCATATGTCCGTGGATGGAATTTTGTAGACCTATTGAGCTTAGTGTTCATATTCTCCCATAATGTAGTTAAGAATACACTAAGAAATCTAGTGTCCTTGTCTGAGATTATTCTCCTTGGTATCCCAAAGTGCACCTAAACATGTTCAAAGAACAAGTTTGTTGCTTCTTATCACTTGATGGTCTTTTTACAAGGAACAAGAATGCAGATTTGTTTGAACCTATCAACTACCAGAAATAAATAGTCACGTCCCTTTTGTATGGTTGGTAAACCACCCACAAAATCCATGGAAATGTTTTCCCAAGGTCTAGTGGGTACCAGTAAGGGATGGTATAGACTTTTCTTTCGGTTATTGGGCTTACTGGTATAAAAATGTATACATCCTCTAATATACAATGCTACATATTCTTGCATTTTAGGCCAGTACACATACCTCCGTAAGTTGGAAACTGTATTACCAACACCAAAACGTCCTACAAACTCTAAGGTATGAGCCTCTCTAATAAAATGCATTCATTCACCTTTTGGAATACGAATATTGTTAAGCTTGTAGAGTAAACCATCCTAGAAATGATATTTAGCCTTGTTGTCACATTCTTCTATATGAATTTGGTCTTGTAGCTATTGAAACACCTCCTTGAAGTCCTCATCGTATATGTATTCCTCTCTATATGCATCATGGGTAAAAGGCTCCATGTGCATCATAGTTTCCAAAGATGTAATATTGGATGCAGGTGGTTGTGAAAGAATGTATTCCAATTTTTTTGTGCTACCCATCTTATACTTTATGACCAATTGAAACTTATATAATAATCCCATCCATTTGTAGTGTCTGATTTATTGTAACTTACTCTGGCTGGTGATCTATGTAGATGATGGTCTCCTTTCCCATCAGATGGTTCTTCCACTTTTTGATAGCTTGTACCAAGGCATAGATATCCTTGTCGTAGGTAGGTTAGTTGAGGAATCCTCATGAAATACTTCATAATGGTAGCAGATAGGCATTCCTCCCTACATCAAGACTACTCCCATGGCATGCCCACTTGCATATCTCTCCACTTCGAAGGGCTTCTGCAAGTTTTGTAGCATGATCCCTAGTGCTTGACTAATATTTATTTTTAGCTCATCAAAGGCCTTCTACTGATTCTTCCTCCACAGGGAAATCTTACTACTAGTTGTTATTGTGGGGAGTGATGTAGATACTATTGAAAATGAAGCTATGAAATTCTGCAAGTATCGTGCTACCCCAATAAAGATGCTAACTTCTGTGTAATTTGTAGGAATTGGCCATTACATGATGACCTCCATCTTGGCTATATCTATCTTGAGCTCACCTCCATTGATCACATACCCCAGATACACCAAAGACTGCTAAGAAAAATCATGTTTCTTGAGATTGGATAACATTTGGTGCTTCTTCAGGGTCTCTGACACCTACATAATATGTGATATGTGCTCCTCCCAGGTAGTATTATAAACTGGTATATTATCAAAATAGATAATAACAAATGAATCTAGATAAGGGTGTAAAACATAATTCACTAGTCTCATAAATGTAGTGGGTGTGTTGCATAAAATGAATGGCATAACCAACCACTCATACAAACCTTATCTTGTATTGAAGTCAATCTTCCAAGTATATTCTTTTTTGAATCATACTTGGTGATATCCTGATTTCAAATACATATTAGTGAAGTACTTGGCATGTTGCAGTTGTTCCAACAGATCATCGATCCTAGGTAGAGGGTATCGATTCTTCAGTATAATCTTGTCCAATGCCTTGTAATCAATACACATTATCCAAGTCCCATCCTTATTGGGAACAATTATGATGGGTGACCCATAAGGTGAGGTACTTGGTTGAATCACACCCTACTCCAACAACTACTGAAACTTCTTCTTTACTTCATTTTATTCCAGAATGAACTATTTATACAACTCAATATTCAACAACGAGGAGTTTGGAAATATTCATATTTTTTTCTCCACATCCCTCTTGGGTTGTATCCCTTTAGGTTCATGGAACACTCCTCTATATTCCTGTAGAAAATCCTCCAAATGATATTTTTTTCTCTTTACTACATCCCTCCAGGGATTCCTTTACTCTTATTGACTCATCGTCGGACTTATTTTCTCTTAAGAAAAGTAAAACATATTTCTTTCTAGAACTGATCAATTTCTAGCATAATTTTTTATTTTCCTGTGTGCGCATTGATGATTAAGTATTTACCATCCTTGATGAGGTGGTACTAGTTGGATATCTTCATGAATATAGAATCCATCATATACATGTAGGGTAGTCCAAACACTAATATGCATACATTCAGTGGTACTATATCCAATTCTACTTCATCTATAAAATCAACACTTACAACAAATTTAATCTTTCACTACTTTATTACCTTGATCTTTGCATCCTTATTTACCCAACCCAATGGATAGGGGATAGGATGATCGTGAACCTCCAATCCAATATTGTTGAATATATCCACTACTACAAGATTAACATGTGAACCACAGTAAAAAAAATCATCTATATTGGTATTCTTGACCTGAATCTTGATGTGGAAGAGTTTGGTCATCTCCTTCTCTTCTTGGTGATGAAGGCTACTTACATTCACCTCCTTATACACATATGTCAAAAAAAAAAATCATCCAAACCATAGATACTTTCAACCCAATTTCTTGAATCTATATCTAGAAGGTACTTTTTCTTTCTGTCCATCTTGTGATTCTTCAGGTTCAACTTTGGATGTAGTTTCCAACACTTTTCCTCAGTGCGACCATCAATATTGCAATGGTTTCAATAGTTTCTAGGATCCTTGCAATGATGTGTAGTGTCTTCCATCTTCTTATCCCCCCCTTTCCACTTCTTCTTCCCCTCCTTGGAAGCTTCATGGTGCTCTTTCTTCTTGGAACTGCTTGGTTTCCCTTTCTTCTAGCTTATGTTTTCTAGGTATTGTGCCTATACACATGCCTCATCCACTATCCTTGGTTTGAAGAGAATTACCTTCTTTCATAGATGTCTGTGTAAACTCCCCAGATACTTGAGGAGTACAATAGCTATGTTCTTGGGAGAGATACCCAACATGTAACACCCCAGGTTTTGAGCCCCATATTAAATAATGTGTTTTGTTAATTATCAAGAGGATAGAGGGCCCAAACAATTAAAAGAGGCCAATGTGCCTAATAAATGTAATGGTTTGACCATTATTAATAATAAACACATCAATGGCTTCTAGACAGACAAGGACTAGAGTTATAGGGGGATATGATTTCACAAGAGAGGGGGCTTGAGGGGATAAATGTTTATTTCCTATTTTGATTACCCTTTTGTCTAAGGGAGTGGATCAGTTAAGTGAGCTTCTTGGGGATGGAGGCTAGGAGGTTCTTGATTGCCCACAAATTAATTAAACCCACCCCTGGTCTGGTTGGGGGTTTCACTCATTCATTCCTTCCATTCTTACCTATCACTCATGCATCCTTCCTCATCTGTGTCTTGGCTTGGGGAAAGGGAAACAAACTACTGAAGAGTAGCCATGGTATTGTTGGTTGTAGAGGTCACTGGTGTAATCCAACCATGACTTGAGGCATACATGTCTGAGATGTGTTGGCCTATGTCCATCTTTGTTCACAGTTGCGAGTCCTGAGAGTTCCAGCATGGAGATTCTGGACCAGTTGTGTTGGAGCCCTAGAAGGAGAAGGACTTCCTGAGGGACTGAGTGGCAGAGAAGGGCAGGGGTCCATTCTCTTGGGTGGTGTACGCTGGGTATAAGAGATATGGGTACATGGATTGTTGCGAGTGTTGAGAAAACTTGTGAGAGCTTGAGTGTTGATTGGTTTGGGAAGCCAAGTAACACTCTGGAACCATCCTTATGAATTCATATCCCTAGCTCGGGGGTGACACCATTGTTGAGATTTGGAATAATAATGTTTGCGGTTGGGTGGACTGTCCTTGGTCTGCAGCTAGTTGGTGTCTTATTTTATAAAGATAAGTTCTCTCTGTTATGGTATTATTTACCTGTATATGAATGTATTCCACTGTGTATTTATTTATCATTTAATTGAATCTTTATAATATGCATGCTTGATGGTTATTGTTTTGCATGTCATTAGATATTTTTTTTTATGCATCCTTATTAATTTAAAAAGGTATCGGTAAGAGAAAGAAGTCCAAGGGTGGGATTGAAGGTAGTGTACCTTGGCCTATGGGTGGTACAGTATGTTACAGATTGGTATCAGAGCTTTTGGTAGAAACACCGGGCCGGTATGGGCCGGGTCTGTTGGTCAGAGTCTCGTGGTTAAGATCGAATTATGACCTTGAAGTTGAAAAGATCAGGAGGAATGGTGTTGCAAAATTTACACAGGAGCTAGAACGTCAGAGATCCTTTGTAAGGGATCGAAGGATCGTGACTGTCCCTTTCGAATTCGGGAGCGATCGCAACTGTGGGATCAAGAGAGATCTTGAATCGTTGGATCAGAGGGCAGGTTAACAAGGGTCTTCTGATGAAGGTGAAGCAAAAGGTTGAGTAGGTTTAAGTCACAACTGTCAGATCTCTTTGAAGGGAGATCGACAATGGATATCCATTGCGGATATTGGCAAGGAAATTAAAGAGTGAGAGAGTTGAGTCTTCGCAATCACTTGTGGTCGTCGATCCAAGCAAAGGGACATGTGTCGATGATGCAGCACCCCACCTCAGGAGGGTTTTCTGACCTCCCAGTCTTTGGATCTTCCACTCTCAAGCTGAAATGGATTCTTAGTTCCCACTGGAACCTTCAATGCATATAAAACCATAGGTCCTTCTAGAAGTTATGCCTGTGCAAACAAGCACTGGGCGCAAACCTCCACTCCACGTGACCACTGACTTAACTCAAATGGCTCTTCATACTCGTGACTTTGCGCTTCACGATTTCGGGATTCCTGCTGCGAGTCACCCCGAATCCTCCTATTCTCGAAACCTCAAAATGGGCTAATGGTCCACTAGATCCTCCCTTATGCATCCCCATATGACCTCCAGCCAAACCCTGGGGTCCACCTCCGAGCGCGCCGGGATTTCGCGACTCATTAGTTAGCGATACAAGTCTTCCCCTTTTCTCTGAAGTACACACTCATGACTTCCCCTCCATAGATCAACGGTCCTGAACCTCCCAAAATCTGATGGTTCAGATTCTTGCTTCATGAAGTCAGGACTTCGCGACCCGCGACTTCCGAGTAGCAAGTTCCTCCACACTCCCGACTCTTGAATGTCAAAATTAAAGAACTAAATAAATGACTCTCGTTGATTCAGATCTGACAACTGTTGTCTTTTCTGAGCTTGTGAGTGTCGAAATAATCTCCCTTTGATCTCCCCGCAACTCCGTTGCATATAGTGACCTACAGGTATCTGCAATTCTCCCTCCGAGAATTTATGCCATTCGTTCAAACTCTCGATGGTTCCTTGCCAAATAAATTGGCATCTTTCCTACTGAGCTTGATTTCTATGAGATAACCTTGACCTCACCTCCCCTTCGAACTCCTCGAAGTTTCTATCCTTCCTGAGCTTAATTATTACTGCAAACTCAAGGATTCTAAGGAATCCTGCACGCACTCCTTGCGGTCTTCTTGATAATCCTTGATTATCCAAACACTCCAACTCTGTGCACTCCTTGCGACATAAGTTCTTCAACCACTCACTTGGGTTGGAAAAGTCTACGACTCGACCTGGCCTGCGCACACCTTGCATGGATCTGTGCTACACTTGCACTTATGTTGGTATAAGAACAACTCTATCTCTCCTAAGATTTTCTGATATAAAACCCAGAAACTGTCGACACATTCCTTCCAGACTTTCACTGCACTCCTTGAAGGAATTCTCAGGAAGAGAAACATTCGAAACTCATACTCTCCCTCTCATGGAATTCATACATTCAACATGAAATCATACTCATAAAACATTGAAACAAATGCAGAACAGAGCATATAAGCAAACTGTAAACATACCATTCAATAGATGTAAATAGTAACCATAACACACCATGAAATTGGATCAAAGCATTCTTATATTAACTCAAGTGCTTCTGTACATGGTTTTTATAGCAACAAATATCTGCTAAAAAAAAAAACTACTACAAACCCTCTTCTTCTCTACTCTCCTATACTCTCTTTCTCTCTTGCTCTACAACTACTACCGCTCTATTACAATGAGAATAATTCTACAATACATACGAGCGGGTCTCTTAAGTTTTCCCTCCTACAACTCTAAACTATCTTATCAAAATTAAAAGCTCTATCTACTTTACATTCATTACATTAATTGCCTACAACCAACAGATGAGAGAGAACTCTCAATATCTACGTTACAATCCCCAAAAAATTTAAGAGCCATTACATACTTCGAGCTATTTCATTAATGTTTCTTCTTTTAAATTTCAAAATGTCTCCAAAATGCGCATTGGTGCATATCCAGCTGTCCTCCATTTTCACTTGCTTGTGATGCTCCAACATCAGTCAACATATCGGCTAGTTCAAAAGTTCGACGTTCGGGAGAAATGGAGTGTGTTGATGCGCAAAATCCCAAAGTCCTAAAGTCTGAAGTTCGTCTGGACCATTCATCAAAAGGGATATGTGTCAGTAGGGCATCTAGTTCGAAAGTTCGACGTTCGGGAGAAATGGAGTGTGTTGATGCGCAAACTCCCGAAGTCTCGAATTCTGGAGTTCATCCAGATTGTTCATCAAAAGGGACATGTGTCGATAGATCAACTAGTTTGGAAGTTCGATGTTCAGGAGAAATGGAATGTGTTGATGTGAAATCTCCCAAAGTCCCAAAGTCTGTTGACCATTGGCTAGAGTGGTGGGTTTCAGAAGTGTTGAGGACCATCAGATCTACGCATGGGTGATTGTGAGTCGTAGATCACACAATGGTTCAGGAGTTCGGTGTTTGGGACGAACAAAGTTTTCTAAGGAAAAATATTCTGAAGCCCCAAAGTATGGAGTTAATCTGAACCGTCTGTTAAAGGAGACACGTATCGACAGATTGGCCAGTTCGGGAATTTAGAGTTCAAGAGAATTGGAGCGTGTTAGTGTGGAAACTCCCGAAGCTTGAAGTTTTGAATCCTGAAGAGCTGAAGTGGTGGGGCATGATGATGTCACCTGGAGGTGATGTGGACCCCAGAAGGTTAAGTAGTTCGAAAATTTAGAGTTCGGGAGATCTGAAGAATGCAAGCATAAAATCTTTCGAAGTCCGAATTTCCGAAGTGACGTGGCTCTCTGACGTCACTTGGGATGACGTAGGCACATGGAATGTATGTGACGTGTCAACGATTTTTGAACCTATGGAAGATTGAAATGTCAGTTAGAACATGACACATGTCACCCGCCTGATTGGGCCACGTGTCCATTTCTAGTATTTCGCTACGTGGCGACAGATCATGCATCCCAGAGACAGGGCACTTTGGAGGATACAGATGTGACGGTTTGTGTTGGGTCGAGAAATTTCGAAGGCCCAAAGACCAGAGTACATATCGACTGTTGATCCCATAAAACACGTGGAAGTAGATCTCTTAGTCCGGAGACTTGGTACTCCAGGGATTTTCAAGTCTCTACAAGTGAAAAGTATTGAAGCCTGAAGTCACGAAGGCACGCAGACTGTCGATTTAGGATACCTTCGGGACCTTTCTCAACCATTGGATCAAGTAGTGGAAGGAAAGGGTAAGCACTTCGACGAATTGTCACTCTGGGGGAGTTTAGCAACGTGGGAACTAAATGTCCCAGACCCCCGGAGCACCAAATTAGTAGAGGACCATCCATCCCAACACTTGATTAAGTCGCACACCATCGATCTCATGAAGCCTGCAGATGGGGGCGGGGTCATCCATTTGACGGGATATTAAATCTAGACTGTATGATCCTTGTGGTGGAGTTAATGGAGATTTCGACGAAGGGTAACTCCGGGAGGAAATAGGAGTTGACAACAAAGAATAGATGAAGGCTAAAGTCTAGAGGACTTAGTCCTGACACTGGTTCCATGCACAGGTAAAAAAAAATTCTTGGGAGGTAACTTAGCTACGGTTTTATGGCTTGCACAATCCCCATGAGAAATAACACAGAGCGAGGTGCTAAGGAAGGGACTAAGCCATGGATTTGAACCATGGTCACTTGAAACCTGGTTTGAGGGAAGCGCTTGTGCAAAATGAAATTCTATGTTAGCCAAGGATAACATGACACTTTACTTTACGGAGAATGGGGATATATGTTCTTCATGAATTGAGAAGAAAAAGGACTTGTAGCATTGTTTGGAAAAATTATTTATATGCTTAATTCTAACAAAATGGTCACTTGCACATTTTGCATAATTAAGAGGTTTAAACATATCATCTCGGAATGAAGATTTGAGAGATGGAAGAAGGTGAGGGAGGCTCCAGCCATGATAGATAGGCTGAATTCCAAAATACCAGAGTTGGTAATGCAGAGATAGATTCCAATTGATGAAAGGGCAGAGAAGAAAAATAAACATTAATAGAAACTACAAGAAGCCTGAAAATAGAAGTGCAGAGCTACAAAGTAGACAATGAGAGGTGGATGAGAGAGAAAAGTTAGATAAATTCTCGAGTGCTACAAAGCTTAAACCAATTGCAAAGGAAAACAAGGAATGGCTTCGAGCAAGGGGAAGAAGGCAGGTTTTGTGAAAGAAGAGATGATCGTGGAAGAGTTGGTTATTCAAGAAGTGCTAGCAAAACTCATAGACATCACTCACCTCCCCACTCAACAAGGAAGTTTTATGCATCTGAATATTCCATAAATAGTCCAGAGGTGTCTCATGTTTGGCAGCAAAGAAGAACACATGAATTTGACAGTTTGTAAGGAGAGTTGAGGAAGCTCAGGCCACCATCCTTTGATGGTGAAAGAGAAAGGGAAGATGATGTTGAGGCATGTTTTCTTGGACTCAGGAGATATTTTCAATTGCATAAATATTCATCAAACCTAGAAGCCAATATTTCCACCAACCATTTACATGGGAAAGATGCAATGTGGTGGGATCAACTGAAACAAGCTAAACATATTAATGAGAGTAGGATCACTTGGAAGGAGTTCAAGAAGTAATTCTAGAAGGAGTACCTTTTACAACATTTCTATGATAAGAAAATGTAGGAGTTCTTTGAACTCAAGTTGGGAAGCATGACTATGGAAGAATATGAGAAGAAGTTCTTATGGTTGTTAAAGTATGTCGGGTTCATTAATGATGAGAAGGTGAAAATACATATATTTCTAAGTGGATTGCCAACCTTTCATAAAGAAAATATTAGGTATGATGATCCAAAGACCTTGACTGAGGCCATCAGGAAGGATACATACCTGTATGAACAAGGTCAGGGAAGAGAATACCTACAAAAATCTTGGAAGAATACGAAGAAGGAGAAGTCTAATCAGAGGGGGAAAGGATTCAAACCTCCCTTCAATAGGAATGAGCCTAATAGAAATCATCAAGATCAGTATGCTAAGGGTGAATCCAATAAAAAAGACTCCTTGGGAAAAAGGGGAAGACCACCAATCCAATGCCGAGGATGCAAAGAAGATCACCTGTACAAGGATTTCCCACACAAAAAGGACATAGTAAAGACTGTGCACAACTTCCAAGAGGCTACAACAGTCGAAGATATGGGAAAGATTTATGCATCTTTAGATGATCGAAAAGCATAGTACCATTCCAATACGATCGAGGTGGAAGGTAAGATCATAAATCATTCCATTTATTTTTTAATTGATTTAGGAGCAAGTAATTGTTACATTGATCCTAAAATAGTGGATAGATTACATTTGGAGAAAAGTAAGCTTGGAAAATCAAGTTTGGTTCAGTTAGCCACTGGAACCAAAAGGAGAGTCCATGATATGGTCATAAGTTGTTCCATAA
>ML810228.1:3261-13286 GCA_009831015.1 Picea engelmannii
ACATGTCATTAGTTATGAGTCCATAAAGTTTAAAAAACATGAGATGAATTATATCACCCATGATTTGGAGCTTGCCCCCATAGTTCATGCATTAAATATGTGGAGGCATTATATCATGGGAAAGAAATTTGAATTAAGGATAGACCATAGTGGTATGAAATATGTTTTTGAAGTGGAACATCGAATTCTACTGATCACATTTCATACCATTGACTTATTCTTTGAGGACACTTGCGAGCAAGTGATCCAGTTAAAACATGGTACATTTGATTATCTGATTTGGTTTATGAATTTATGCTATGATTGAGTATTGAAATTTGTTATATTATTAATATTGATGTATAACATTGACATGTATTATGAAGAGGTTTTGTGAGTGTGCAGGAAACGTGACATGATGAGGATGTTTATGGCATCGATAGACTTCCTTGGACTCCATATTGAGTCAAGGAGTGGACTATTTACATTGGTTATGAATACTTGATTTTATACGCATATACTTTTGATGATGATTTCAATATACACTTCATGTATATGAGTTATTAGTATTATATTTGTCAGTGGATGCAGGCATGGTGACACTTGCTAATCTAACTCACATATGGAGTAAAGGGGTCATACAAAGATATCAGATGGATGAGGGATAGGTGTGGCAGCGTCCTTGTCACAGCCTATTAGCACTCCCGTTGTGACCTAAGCTGAAGGTTAACGACTACCATGTTCCTGATAGGTTCACGATGTTGTGAGGGAAGACTGAGACAGTCACTCACGAGGATTTCTGAGGGGCATGCAATAAGGCAGATTCCTTATTCCTCAGTAATTCCAAGTAGTCTCACACAATGTCGACAAGTGGAGTATTGACTCCAGGCCTCAGAAAACTTCCAAACTAAGTCAATGGCAAGTGGAATCCATGGAGCATGGAGGTGCGTCTTGAAGGGCACGTTGCATGAAAAAATCTTTGAGTCAATTAACATATAGAAGAACGTAGAAAAACAAAATGAATACTTAGAATTGAATAGAAGAGAAATTAAATTACATTAAAAATTATAAATTGGAATTATAATTTAATCAAAGTCTAAAATTGTTGTGCCTAATGAAACTTTATAGAAATGGGTCTACGGGATTTAGACTAAATAACTCTAGTAAGGGGAGAATAAGAGTAAAAAATTTAAGGCATGTGCACATTGTGTGCATGAAATTAATAAAGAGGATTTTTAAATTAAAAGAAATATATTCATGAGAGAATGGGTTCTCAACATAGAGTTAATATCCTAAGTTAATCAAACTCTAAATACTAACTAAGAGAAGATTCTTAATCAAACTTCAATTGTAAATTAATTAGGAGACACAATAAAAAAGAAATTGGTGAACTAAGCGAGAACTAGGAGAAAATCTAGGAACAAATTGGGGATGTGAGGGAAAATGCATAATTATTTTAATTAAAAATGAATAAACATGTGCAACTTGGGGGAAATTGTGACATGTGTTGGGGGTGATAAAATTATTTTTAAAAATTAGCTAATTATGCATGAGATGACAAGTGTCAAGGTGAATTTTCTTATAAAAAGAATGGTGAGGAAGAGGGAAGACACTTTATTGTTGGATGAATGAAATGTTGTTGAAATTTATATTGACTAAGTTTACTTGTGTGAGTTGGGTTGCAAGCTTGTGCAAAAGGTGGAAGCATCTCCTTACTAGGGAAAGCTTGAGCTAGTTTTGATCTAAGATTATGTGTGTTTTGATAAGGGGGAAAAAGAGTACCCTTAGGATTGGTTGGGAGGTACTGGTGAAGTCCTTGGATTAGCAGGTGAATACAAGGAAAAAGAACGTGTGCAAGTTATTAGTTGAAGATCACCCTCAAATTTCAACATTTTTTGGGTTATGGTATTAACTATAGTAGTTAATTACTAACAATGCAGTATTAATTTTTGTAGATTCATCAGTCTGATTATGGGACAAATTGGTTGTGTACGGAAATTGCATAGATTGATAGTTATTTTGGATTGTAAATCAAAGACGATAAACTTTTTGAATTCCTAGCTTTATACTTATTAGATGATTATGTTTATTTATTGTTCAATGATTGAATTGTTGTAAGTGTAATGGCGAAGTGATATAATTGTTGTGCATGAATCATTTCCAATAGGAACTCATATATCCTGATAGGTGAATCTCTGTCATATTATTAATGTTAATACTGTGAAATTTTTGTGAAATGTTTACCCTAATTTAGGGAATTCAACCGTGGAATCCTTGTAATTTTCCTTGTGATTCTAGATAGAACATCACTGTAAACATGTTGGATATGTTTTGTTTATAGCACTCAATGTTTAAATTATGGTTTTCACACTCTATAAAAATGTATCTCCTCAGTGGTGGATAGTTATCTCAGATACATTTCAATTCTCTAGAGTAACCATCTCTACCTTCCATAATTATTACCAGTCGATGGTTCCTCGACTCTTAATTCTGGATAATTTATGACATCGAAAACTTTAACTGTTGAGTACATCTTTTACATTCTTAGGTGTCCCTAGGGTTCTGAACGACATCTAGATATAGCTCTATCCAAATCTAGAGATTACACTCTGAACGACATCTAGATATAGATTCATTTTGTAAAAATAATAATCTGAGTTCTATGCAAAGCTCTCGCTGGATTGTCAATAGTTCTGTCGGGATTTTTTTAAATGAAATCTGATCTGTAACGGATACCTTCTAGTAGGTGTTTTAACCAGCATTTCGTTAAGATGTTCTCAGATGCTTTTCAGTATTAGGTTGATGTGTTGTTAAACTTGCAGTCCTGCATTTCCATCATTAATAATTTTCTTAAATCTAACCCCACGAGAAATCGTGTACTGGTCAGGCGATAAAACAGTGTGTGTTTTCCTTTTTAATATCGCTTGAAAAGTATGAAAATGTGTGTGGGCCTTTCTTATTAGTAACGCCTTCTTCTGGTTGTCTGATCGGATGAATGATCTTATCTTGGGTCCCTTGGCATAAATAAAATCACAGTTATATGCTCTCTTGAATATCATCGTCAAATATCCAGGGAGAAGTTCCCTCTGCAAAACTTATTGTACTTTTGATACTTAATAATTGTTGAATTGATTAAGAATGAGAAAAATATGGGATACCATATTGGTACTATCGTCATTGATACTATCGTCATTGATGTGGGATACCATTTAAACTGTGCACCTTACAAACTGAATGCTTAGTTTGAAGCATCACCAAGGTAGTCTTCATTTCCTACTTACTGGAACAACAATCCAGATTGCTCTTGAGGATTTCTGAACTCTTCAAATTTCTTGCTACCTTGCGTCTAGTCTACCATCAATTTGTGTGCACATAAGAGAACCTCTTCCCTGACGTATGCATCGTCTCTACAGGTGTTATCGGGTGTTGGAGAGAGCACAACCTCAATCTCTGATATTGACAGTGTCAAAGAAGCAGGGTACCCCACAGCCCAAGTGAGGTATAACCTTTCAAAATATTTAAGCGATTCATTCTTTGGGATGTAAGTAATAAGATATAATTGTAAAACAATCTGTAGTAAAGAACAGTTATCTAAAACCCTAGTTTGAAGGGTCACTACGAGATGAGATCTCTTACAGTCGAAACTTTCGAAAGGAATTTGACAGGTCGGCATTGTTATGTATACCAATCTGTTTAATTTTAGCATTTATAACCTAACGGTTATTTGAACTCAGGGACACACACTCGCAGTACTCTTCTTCATTGTAAATGTTTCATTCCAATTTCAATCTCTCAGTCTTCCAAGACTTAAACTCCAACATTCATGCATGCAATCCCCAAATTCTGAACTGTTTCCACGTGTCTGAAATTTGATCAGTGATACAGGAGCATTGCCAGCGAAGCACAAGCGTGGAGGACAGTTGAGCACATTAGCGCGTATTTCGAAATGTTTTGAATTTTAAAGATCAATGTATTAATGTAATATCTGACAAAGCGTTTTTGAGATATGAACATCTTTAATGATAGGAGGCTGAGCCATCGCGTAAGATCGATGGGGAGATGTATTTTGTTTAATGTGAAAGATTGCAGCATAGATCTAGAGCTTTCACTCTCATCTGTCTGACTCAATATTTATTGTAATAGATGTTAAGTAGTTGATAGCATTTAATTCCGATAAGATAGCGTAGGGTAGTTGGAGCGAAAGGCTCGAAGAGCACCCCTTTTGTATAAAGCTTTCTAATATTACCCAGTAGTGGGTGTTGATGGAAGGTTGTTGATAGAACATAGCCGATTAACAATGTATATGTTAAGGAGTAGTGAAGAACATTGTATGAATGTATGTAAGTTTCAGTTGAATGAATATAACAGAGAAATATTGTTCCAAATGTGTGTTGTTATGTGTCTGCCTGAATGAATGGTAGTCTTTTTGTTATTTTTCAATTCTCTGTTATTTCTTGTTCTTGAATCCATGACTGCATTTGCATTGTTGAATGTATGAGTCACTATGAAGAGTGAATTATTTTCAATTGTTTCTCTTCATTGAGCTAGTGCAAGGTGTGTGTAGTGTCTGCAAGGAGTGCGTGACCGAGTCTGTTTCGACTTGAACCTCAAAAGAGGTAACGAGAACTTGTATGTGTGCAAGGAGTGCATCGACATCCACGAGTGTGTGACAGAGTTTCCAGACTCGAAAGCTCAGGAGGGATAGCGTGATTTCAGTCACGGGAGACAGAAGCAGTTGGATAATAGTCACAAGGAGTGTGAAGCCATCCACAAGGAGAAGTTAAATTGTGGATGAAAATCTATTTCAAGGTGTGCACAGATATAGATTTTGACTAAGTGTCAAAGGGATTGCTCAGAGGAACAAGAGAAAGCCAAGTAATTTAAGCTCAGGAGGGAGAGTGGTGGAAATTATTCAAGAGAAGAATTCCCTGGAGTCTTCACTAAAGTCAGTGGACGAGATTTGTTCCGAGAGGAGAGAGGTGAACGATTCCAGACCGTCGGATCTGGGAAAGCTACGTGGAGGATAGTCCTAAGGTCTTTCGGCACTTCATGGTTCAAAAAATCTGGAAGGAGTGTAAGCATAGGGTCGCAAAATCCTAAGTCATGATTTGATCTTCACCGTTGATTGCGAGAGAGGCACGTGGGAACGTATTAAGAAGTTTGGGAATTGGAAATCCAAAAGTTTGGGGGCGCGAAACCTAGAGTTTCGCGAAGTCGCGAAACCTGAACCATAGTGGGACCAGCAGATTTGAGGAGGCATGTGGCAAGATATCGGAGACTCGGAGAAGTGCATTTCGGGAAAATTCGAAGGAAGTGTTCGGGATATCCCTGAAGCCCGAATTGCGAAGGCATAGACTAGTTGTCATAGCCATGGTCACCAGGAGAAAAAGGGACCCAAAGAGTTGCTTCGACTCAGTATTTTAAAATGATCCAAGACTGGGAGGTCGAGCAACCCTTTGGAGGGAAGGGGGTCTGCGCCAGAAGTGGTATCAAAGCAGAGTACAAAATTGACTTCTGTAGGGAGAAAGGTAAACTGATATGGGCAAGAGGTATCAGAAGCGTCACCCCAATGCCGCCTAGAAGACGTATTGAGCCACCTGTAGCCAATAGAGCTATGGAAAGGGGAATGAGAGAATTACATGTGAGGCTGAATGCCATGGAGACAGAACAAAGGAGAGTTCCTGATGTTGGAGATGTCAGCAAGGCAGAAAATGAAGAAGTAGAAGTCGAGGAAGTTGTAGCTGAGGATGCTGCGGAAGAACACTTACTGAAAGCGGTTTTCAAATTGGGAGTTAGAGTGAAGATTGACATCCCTATGTATGAAGGAAATTTAGACACAGAAGAATTTCTTGATTGGATACGAGCAATGGACAAGTATTTCGAGTATGAGGATGTCAATGAGGAGAAAAAGGTACGACATGTCATCACTAGGTTAAAAGGATATGCATCATTGTGGTGGGATGAACTGCAGGCCAACAGGAGGAGAAAGGGAAAACAAAAGATCAAGAATTGGGATTGAATGGTAGCCAAGCTTAAGGAGAAATTCATACCCAAGGATTACCAGATAAGTCTGTTCATGAGGATGCAGAACCTGAGACAGAGAGGATTGATTGTGAAGGCATACACAGAGGAGTTCTACAAGTTGAACATTAGAGATGGACATAGAGAGAGAGAGAGAGAGAAAGAGAAAGTTGCTAGATACATTAATGGAATGAGATATGATATCCAGAATGAAATCATCATGGCGATAGTCAAGATAGTAGAGGATGCGTATCAAATGGAATTGAAAGAAGAAAATAAGTTGGCCAGGAAGTAGAGTCAACAAAATAGAGGTTGAAGTTTGAACAAAGGCACAGGAGTTACCCATGATAAAGCACAGAAGCCCAAGGATGAGGCGGAGAAACCACATAGTCACTATGAGAGAGGATGAAGTTCCCGAGGAAGAAAGGGTGGTGGTAGAAACTCTTTTCCCAGAGGAAGAGGAAGAGGCAAAGGAGGAGAAGTAAGATTTTATGCCTGTGGAAAAACAGGACACATGTCTTGGGATTGTCCCGAGAGGAAGAAAGGAGGTGAAGCTCACATTTTGGAAGTGCAGAAGTGAGATGTTGAGGCAGAAGGTGTAGAGGATGGGTAATCCTTGATGATAAAGAAGGGTCTTTTGAAGCAAGATCCAGAAACGGAAAAACCAACACAATGAAACAATTTGTTCAGGACAACTTGCAAAACAAAGGACGGGGTTTGCAAGGTGATAATTGAGAGTGGGAGCACTGACAACCTAGTATCCACAGAGATGGTTGAAAAGCTAGAGCTGAAAACGACTGCACATCCGACACCATATAAGGTCTCATGGTTGCAGAAAGGTCATCAGGTAACAGCCACTCAACAATGTCTGGTTGAATTTAAAATAGGGGGATATAGAGATGAAATTATGTGTGACGTGATTCCCATAGATGTCTGTCATGTTTTGTTGGGAAGACTGTGGAAGTATGATAGGAATGTTATTCATGATGGGAGGAGGAATACATACACCTTAGAGAAGAATGGTAGGACACACATGTTTCTTCCAATTGAAGAAAAGAACGTGAAGGATGAAGCTAGCGCGATCATACTTCTCATGAGTGGGAAGAAACTTCTAAATGAAGTAAAGAAGGAACAGGAGATGCAGTTTGCTTTAGTAAGGAAGTCGAGGGTTATCCTTACAGTACTTCAATGGAATATTTTCCTGAGGAAGTTCAGGAACTGTTAGAGAATTTTGTTGATATTGTAGTGGATGAGTTTCCAAACTCATTATCGCCTATCAGAAGTATCGACCATCACATTGACTTGATACTAGGAGAAAACCTGTCGAATAAAGCAGCGTACAGATTGACACCTCAAGAGAATGAGGAGGTGAAGAGACAGGTTCAGGATCTGTTAGATAAATGATTGGTCAGAGAAATCTTGAGTCCATGTGCAATGGAAACTGTATTAAGTCCAAATAAGGATGGAGGATGGAGAATGTGTACAGACTCGAGGGCCATAAACAATATTACCATCAGATACAAATTTCCATTACCAAGGATGGATGACTTGATGGATTGCCTAAGTGGAGCTAAAAAAATTTAAAAAATAGATTTGAAAAGTGGATATCACCAGATAAGGATGAGGGAAGGTGATGAGTGGAAAATAGCATTCAAGACGAATGAGGGGTTGTATGAATGGATTGTTATGCCATTTGGCTTAATGAATGCCCTGAGTACTTTTATGAATCCAATGAATCAAGTGTTAAAATATTTCATTGGTAATTTTGTGATTGTATATATGGATGATATACTTGTGTTTAGAAAGACTAAGGAGGAGCACTTGAGACATTTTACATTGGTGATGAGGAGGTTGCAGCAAGAGAAGTTGTTGATTAATCTGAAAAAAGTCCTCTTTCATGAAAACAGAACTCGTTTACTTGGGTTTTGTCACTTCTTCAAATGAGTTGAAGATGGATCCTGAAAAGGTGAAAGCAATCAGAGAATGTTCGTCACCAAAGAATATCTTTGAGGTAAGAAGCTTCCATGGATTAGCAAGTTTCTATCAGAAGTTCATTAGAAATTTTAGGGGGATTAGTGCTCAAATGCTGGATGCAGTGAAGAAAAGACACAAGTCTTTCAAATGGACAGAAGAGGTTGAGAAGAGCTTCAACATATTGAAAGAGAAAATAATTGAACAATCGATTATGGTATTACCGGATTTCGGGAAGACATTCCAAGTGAGATGTGATGTGAGTGGAGTTGCAATTGGAGCGGTCTTAAGTCAAGACAACAAACTTGTTGCATATTTCAGCGAGAAGCTGAATGAAGTTAAAAAGAAGTACTCTACATATGACAAAGAATTTTATGCCATAATTCAAGCCTTGAAGAAATGGAGGCACTATCTCATACCGAAGAAGTTTGTTTTGTATAGTGATAATCACGCTTTGCAATTCATAACCAGACAGGAGAATTTAAACCAGAGACATGCTAAGTGGATAGAGTTTATGAAAAATTTCACTTTTGTCATTAAACATATTTCTGGAAATGCTAACAAGGTTGTTGATGCATTGAGCAGGAGAATTTTGATTCTGCGGGAATTTCTAGTCAAGACCTTGGGATTTGACCACCTTAAGGAAATGTACCACAGTGATCCAGATTTTGGAGAGGCATATGAAGCGTGTGTGAATCCTGTGCTCAGAGACAGAAGATAGTGGGTTGAATATCTGATTCAGGATGGGTTGTTGTTCAAAGGATGTCAGTTGTGCATACCAAGATGTTCGATGAGGGATAATTTGTTGAAGGAAAAGCATAACAGAGGTCTAGCCGAAGATTTTGGCCATGAAAAAACATTTTCTCAATTAAACGGTTCATATTATTGGCCAGGTATGAAAGTAGAGGTGAAGAGATTTGTGAACAATTATAAGATTTGTCAGTATGCCAAGGGGAAGAAGAAGAACACTCAGTTGTATCAACCATTTCCTATTGCATAAAGGCCTTGGAATGCAATAAGCATGGATTTTGTGTTGGGATTGCCAAGGAAACAAACAGGAAGTGATTCCATATTTGTGGTGGTGGACCAATTTTCGAAGATGACACACTTTATCCCATGCCAAAATACCAGTGATGCAACGCATGTTGCAAATTTTTTTTTCAAAGAGATTGTGAGACTCCATGAATTTCCAAGGAGTATAGTTTTATACAGGGATACCAAATTTGTTGGTCATTTATGGAGGACGTTGTGGAAAAATTTGGGGACATAGCTATCTTTTAGTTCTTCATATCATCAAAAAATGGATGGACAGACTGAAGTGGTGAATAGAAGCTTAGGATATTTGCTGAGGAGTTTGGTCATTGAACACCATAGTCAATGGGATCAAATTCTAGCACAAGCTGATTTTTCATATAATGACTCGGTGATCAGGAGCACTAGGAAAAGCCCATTTCAAATTGTGTATGGAATGAATCTGAGAGGAGTGTCGAAGTTAATATATCTAAAGCAGAGTGAGTTTAGGAGCGCGGGAGCTGAAGACTTCATTGCAGAGATGTAGGAACTTCACAATCAGATCAAGGAGCAGTTGAAGAAGAGAACTAGTGAATACAAGCACAGAGCTGGTCAACATAAGAGGAAGCTTGAATTTGAAGTTGGAGATCAAGTTCTAGCACATTTGAGGAAGGAGAGGTTCCCGAGGAGAACATATAATAATTTGAAACTGAAAAAGATAGGACCGTATAAAATCCTGAGGATATTTGGTGAGAATGCTTATGAGTTAGAGCTTTCAGAAGATGAGGGTATATCGCCCATATTCAACATTGCAAGCCTATATCCTTATAGGGTAGATAGAGTTGAAGGATTGTAACGACCCTAGTTGGATAAATGTTTAAGAATTATAAAGTAAAACTTATTAGGGGATTAATTGTGTTAACAAGGTATTAATTAAACAAAGATGATTTAATGATATTAATTAAGTGAGTTATTAATTAATTAAAGGATATAATTGTGATTAATTAATTAATAATTTAACTACAAACTACATTTAATAACTT
>ML810228.1:24588-43438 GCA_009831015.1 Picea engelmannii
CCAGGATATCCATAGATATCTTGGAGCTAGGTAGTTTTCCTAGTTGGCAGGGAGGACAATAGGTTTGGGCAGTTATTTTTTGTTTGTGGCAGTGTTGGTCTGTGCATCAGGTAGCAGGAAGGCAACAACAAGGCAGCTAGGCGAAAGAAATTAGCATCAGAACCAGGTAAATTGTTAAATTACGTATTTGTTTATTCTGTTATGAAATCATTACTTGTCATTAGATTTAAGTTACTGAATTTGTTGTTATGGAGATCAATATTATGTTGTGAAATTGTTATCTCAGTCTATGAAATAAATTGTTATGAAAGAATGTGATGTTCTAAATTTATTTGGTTGTTACAAGGATCAGAAGATCAAAGAAACATCCAGTGGTAGAAATAGATGCATGTAGCAGAGAAGTTGTAGATGGAAAAGATCATATATCAACGAGTTGGTAAGAAGATCAGAAGGAAAACATATTTTGAATATTTGGTGAAGTGGAAAGGATGAACAGTAGAATATGCCAGTTGGGTTGTTGAAGCAGAGATCCAGAAGCATGGAAGATCGGCGCAGGAGCTTAGGGACAAGAGTCCTTGAATTTTTTAGCCAAGGGAGTATGATGCAGCAGCATCACTAGCAAAGCACAAGCGTGGAAGACAGTTGGGCACATTAGCGTGTATTTCGAAATGTTTTGAATTTCAAAGATCAATGTATTAATGTAATATTTGACAACAAAAAAAAAAATAGCTATGAACATCTTTAATGATCGGAGGCTAATACATCGTGTAAGATCGAAGGGGATATGTATTTTGTTTAACGAAAAAGATTGCAGCATGGATCTAGAGCTTTCGCTCTCATCTGTCTGACTCAATATTTATTGTAATAGATATTAAGTAGTTGATAGCATTTAATTCCGATAAAATAGCGTAGGGTAGTTGGAGGGAAAGGCTCGAAGAGCACCCCTTTTGTATAAATCTTTGTAATATTACCCAATAGTGGTTTTTGATGGAAGGTTGTTGATAGAAGATAGTTGATTAACAGTGTATATGTTAAGGAGTAGTGAAGAATAGTGTATGAATGTATGTATGTTTCAGTTGAATGAATATAACAAAGGAATATGGTTCCAAATGTGTATTGTTATGTGTCTACCTAAATGAATGGTATCCTTTCTGTTATTTTTCAATTCTTCGTTATTTCTTGTTTTTGAATCCATGACTGCATTTGCATTTTTGAGTGTATGAGTCACTGTGAAGAGTGAATGAGTTTCAATTGTTTCTCTTCATTGAGCGAGTGCAAGGTGTGCATAGTGTATGCAAGGAGTGTGTGACCGAGTCTGTTTCTACTCGAAGCTCAAAAGCAGTAACAAGAACTTGTATGTGTGCAAGGAGTGCATCGATGTTCACAAGGAGTGCGTGACAGAGTTTTCAGAATTGAAAGCTCAGGAGGGATAGCGTGACTTCAGTCACGGGAGATAGAAGCGGTTGGATAACAGTCACAAGGAGTGTGAAGCCATCCACAAGGAGAAGTTAAGTTGTGGATAAAAATTTGTTGCAAGGTGTGCACATATATAGATTTTGACTAAGTGTCGAAGGGATTGTTCAGAGGAACAAGAGAAAGCCAAGTAAGTTAAGCCTAGGAGGGAGAGCGGTGGAAATTCTTCAAGAGAAGAAGTCCCTAGAGTATTCACTAAAGTCAGTGGACGAGATTCGTTCCAAGAGGAGAGAGGTGAACGATTCCAGACCATTGGATCTGGGAAAGATACGTGGAGGATAGCTGTAAGGTGTTTCGACACTTCATGGTTTGGAAAATATGGAAGGAGTGTATGCGCAGGGTCGTGAAATCCGAAGTCATGATTCGATCTTGACCATTGATTGCGAGAGAGGCACGTGGCAGTGGATTAAGGAGTTCGGGAATCAAAAATCCAAAAATTTAGGGGCGAGAAACCTAGAGTTTCGCGAAGTCGTGAAACCTGAACCATAGTGGGGCCAGCATATTTGAGGAGGCATGTGGTAAGAGCTCGGAGACTAGGAGAATCATGTTTCGGGAAAAGTTAAAAGAAGAGTTCGGGATATCTCTGAAGCCCAAATTGCAAAGGCATAGACATGAAGTCATAATTGTGGTCACCAGGAGAAAAAGGGACCCAAAGAGTCGTTTTGACTCAGTATTTTAAAACAATCCAAGACCGGGAGGTCAAGCAACCCTTTGGAGGGAAGGGGGTATGCGCCAATCAGTAATATGATGTTTGGATTCTTCTTGAAATTCAATCCAGAAACTCTCTGTTAACTCTCACTCAACTGAGTTTAGCAGAAGAAATCGTCCATCATCGATTATATCGTATTGAAGGGAGACAATAAAATTGGTTGAATTTATTTAAGTTATTTTTACAATGATTATTTGATTATGTTATTATTATATTTATATCCAAGTATATGATATTGTCACATTTACTATTTTTATAATTTGTTTTGAATGATTAGATATTGCAACAATTATGAAGTGTAATATAATTGTAATAATTACATTATAAACCTTAGGTCATGATTTCGTTGTAATTTTATTACGTTATAAATGTAATAATATGGATTAATGATAATCGAGTTATTTATTTAATGACTTATTAACAATTGACATTAAATAAATCTTATGAACGAACTCATGTAATGGTTATTATTGACATTAATGTGTATATTAAAATTATAATGAGTTATGTGATAATGATTAAATAATAGTAAATATGTTAAAGAATTCATTATTGTTTAAATATTCTCGATGAACATTATTGTCTCATTTTTAAGATTCATAAAATGACTTACTCTAATGATTTATAGTTGATTTAGAAAGCGACCGGATAAAATGAATTAGTTAATGATTTTATAATTTTATTTGCGCAGCGGACTAATTAACAAGGCACAAGATGTGCAACATTAGAAGGGTAGACTTGCTACATTTTACACGATTGTTGGGTTGTGACGCTATATATAAACTTCTATAAATTATGTTAAACCTTAAGAGTTCTTGATAAGTGAAATTACTATGACCTAGATGAAATATTATTATTTACATGTTTATTCTATTCATGAAATTATTTGAGTTATGTGTAAATTAACTAATTATTATATATATATATATATATATATATATACTACATTTGTTATCTTTGTTAACTCTTTTTTATTCAGTTATTTAGAGGGTCATTACATGAACAACTAACTTTAAATACCAGATAGACAAGATAACTAGAATTTTTAAGTGAGTACGACTTTGAAATCAATAATATTAAAGGGAAAGAAAATAAAGTTATTGATGCACTCAGCAGAAGAGTACATCTCATGCATGATACAACCATTAGTATGCATCAGTCAAATTTAGAGAGTAGAATTTTAGATGTTGTTATAGATCAGCATTACCTACAGGTAAAAGAAAGTTTATAGCAAAAAAATGTACAACAGAAAATTAAAGAGTATGATATTAAGGAAGATGGATTACTTATGGATAAGAATAGAATTTATTTTCCTAGTTCCGGAGAACTTAGGAATTTGGTATTAAAAGAAATGCATAATGTTCCATATGTCAAACATCCTGTTTTCTAGAAAATATTTGTGCAATTAAAAAGCTAATTATTTTGGCCTAGAATGAAGAAGGATGTTGTTGATTACATTGCTAGATGTATGGAATGTTAGAGAGTGACAGTTGAGCATAGACACCCAATGATTTCCAATTCCAGAGAGGAAATGTGAAGTGGTAATCATTGATTTTATAACTAAGCTTCCCAAGACAACAAGGCAACATGATTTAATAATGGCAGTGATTGACAAATTGACAAAGGCTTCTCATTTTTTTCCTGTAAAAATGACTCATACAACAACTAATATTGCAGAAAATTACATGAGGGAGATTGCCAAGTGGCATGGAATACCTAAGGAAATTGTCTCAAATAGAGATATTAAGTTTACTTCCAATTTCTGGAGAGGATTGTTTAAAGGATTTGGTACAAATATGGACTTTAGCACACCATACCATCCACAATTAGATGGGAAGACAAAAAGAGTCAACCAAGTGATTGAGTACATGTTGAGAATGTATGTGATGGATAAGTCGTCTAAGTGGGAAGATTACTTGCATATGGTTGATTTTACCAATAATAATGGGTATCAAGATTCATTGAAGATGAGACTATTTGAAGCTTTGTATGGTAGAAAATGAAATACTCCAGTGAGTTGGGACAGCCCAATAGACATAGTAGTACCTGGGCTATAATTTCTCAAGGATATGGAATACCAGATGGTTAAAATTAAGCAGAATTTGGAGGCAACGGAAGATAGATAGAAAAATTATGCAGATAATAACAAAACAACTAGAGAATTTAAAGTGGGAGATCATGTTCTTTTGAAAGTAAATCCCAAGAAGAGCTCATTGAAGTTGGGAAGGTATATAAAGCTAGCAGCAAGATTATGTCGTCCACTTGAGATATTGGACAGAATAGGGCCAATTGGAGCATGATTTTGTCTGTTTGCTAAAAAAATGTGTACATGATCCTAACCATGTTATTGATTGGAATTTGATTCAGGGGGAGCCATAAGGAGACTTTCAGGTCCATTCAGTGTGCATACTGGATAGAAAAGTCAAAATGCTCTGGAATCGAGTAATAGAAATGGTAAAATTTCAATGGAACTACTACGGTCCTAAAGATGCTACTTGGGAGCATGAAGATGCTATGCAGGCAGAGTACCCGCAACCTTTTGAAGAATTTTGAAAATTTGATTTCTATTTTGTATATGCACTGTGGGAAGTGCCAAAATAATGGGGAGGGGATTTAAGACCCCATTTTTGAGACCCTATATTAAATAATTTGTTTTTTATTTTATTAAATTTCGGAGCTCCCAAACAATTAAAAGAGGTTGGAGTGCCTAGGAATTGTAATAGTTGATCATTATTAATAATAAAATGCATCGTTGGTTGCAAGATGGACAAGGATATGAGTTATAGGGGGATATGATTCCACGATAGAGTGGGATAAAGGGGCTAAGTATTTTATTATATTTTATTTACCCATAAATTTTTTAATTGAGAGAAGTGATTACATGAGCTTCTCAGGGAAATCCATGTGGTTCTTGATTTCCAAGTAAATATATAAACCCATCTTTGGGATGTTTGAGGGGTTAAAACTCTTCATTATGTTCACTCTCTCCATTCACTCATTCATTCTTGCTCATTCATCCTTGATCTTGGTTGGAGAAAGGAAAAAAAAAACTAATTGCTAGGAAAGGAGCCATTATTTGTTGGTTGTAGTATTTACTGGTGCAATCCAACCATGAATTAATGTATGCATGTCTGAGATGCATTGGCATGTGCTAAAAAAAAATTATAGTTGTGAATACTTAGAGTCCCAACATGGAGATTCTTGACCAGATGCATTGGAGCCATGGAAAGAAGTGGACAGCCTGAGAGACTGAGTGGAAGTGAAGAGGGTTCATTGTCTTTCGGTGGTACAGGCTAGAGAGAAGAGAGTTGATGTACTTTTGATTGTTGTGTGTTGAGAAACATGTGAGAGCTTGAGTGTTGACTGGTTTGAGAAGATGAGTGACACCTTGGAACCATCCTTGTGGATTCATAGCCATGGCTTGGGGGTGACCTACTGTTCAAAATTGGCACATCAGTGTCTATGGTTGGGTGTAATGTCCTTGGTCTATAGCCAGCTGGCAATTAATTTTTTTTAAGATAAGTACTCTCTTCCATGTGTTTCTATGCTTGTATATTTATTTTCGTTGTGTATTAATTATTATTTTTGAGATTCATTTTTATAATATTCATGCTTGTTGGTTATTATTGTGCATGGAATATTGTCCATTTCTTTTATGTTGTAGCATGAATCTTGATTATTGCATGTGATTCTTTAATGCTTCTTTATTAATCAAATGTTATCAKAATTTTGAAATCATTTTTTAAGTGYGTTTTGAAGTAGTGTGGCCCAATCCTGGGTGGTYGGGTACATTACAATTGTCCTTTGGTATTCTTGCATTTACCCAATATTCTATAAAATGTGTGGGCTTGTATGTAAAAATGATAGGTTGTCTGAGCGTTGTGATGAAAGAGATTAATATTTGGGCTTGTATGTAAAAATGATAGGTTGTCTGAGCATTATGATGAAAGAGCTTAATATTTTCCCAAATTAGTAGTTGAGGATTTGACAGAAGTCAATTTGGAAAATTATTTTTCCACATTATATTTACTTAATGTGTCACTTAYAACAAACAAATTTCCAAAGTGGGGTAGATTCAATTATGCTCATGAAGGAATGAAAGAAATAAATTAAATCAACTTATTTAACCTTAGTGTACATCATGCAAGGTTAATAATTCATATTTGATATAGATTTTAATGCACATTCACCAAAAATCAACTAAAGCATCTACTTTATTTTAATCGTCGATGAAGTAGATTTATTCTATTCCTAAACATCATTATTGAAACATATACAACCAATTTCACCACACATGCAACGTGGTGGCCGAGATTTTTTGTAATGTGGCATGGATTCAAATTATGCATATTCGAAAGTGAACTTGATGTCACAATCATAAGTTAGGATGGGTCCAACCTTAATCGATGTGTTGACATATTTCTGTGTGATAGAACTTGATGATTGATTTGTATCCAAGGAAGGAATTTCTTTGGGTTGAATGGTAGGTTGAAATCATGCCATGGGGTACCCATAGTCCACTTAGCCATATGCATTTATTTTTTTATCATGCTCTTCTAGTTGAAGATAGAAAAATAGGTGTCAAGGAGGCTAGTAAGAATTTAGTAGTGCATACGACATTGAAAATTATGTCTACAATTATAACAGTATGACATGCCCATTGGCCAAGGTTGATTATGGAAATGAGGACCTAGTTTGAATTAGCATAAACATAAAAATTATTCCCTTCTACATAATAGGAATATAATGAAAATCCATTCATGATAATTCAACAGATTTTTGTCTTTTATTCTAATGAGGGATTGAAAAATGTTTGCAAGTATCACCCAATGTGATAGATATAATCCAAATCTAGTAGAATCATCATAGAATAATCCATTTCTCTATTAATAGAATCAACTAGAGTATTTTTACCCATTCAATTGTTAATATACACAAGAGAAAGAGGGGATTTGATGGAACAAACTAGAAAACCTTAAATGGTCGAATGAAAAAATGCATCTTCAAACCCTAATGTTCCACGATGCATGTGAGGGGGGCATCATTATATAACACTAACTTAGGTTTTGGGAAAGTTTGAGAACGATTTGTTTTCTTTTTTTGGTGAAGGTGTCTAAGTCGATCAAGCTAGTTTTTGGATCAACTGGTTCACTTCAAAAACTAATTCAAGGTAATTATGGTAATTTGGGGTTAAGAAAGGATCATTAACCTTAACATTGGTCCTTTAATATTAACCTTAAATCATTGATCATTAATCCACTAAAAATCCCTTATTTGTCAACCATTAAACATAATACTTAATACTTGGTTGTTAACCCTTAACATCTAATTATTCTTAACCCCAAACCATCAACCTTATTCCTTAAGATTTAACATTTTTTCTTAACCCTTTTCCCATAATCTTAAGAACTTTATGAAAAATCCTTGAACATCACAACCCTTAACCCTCAACTCTTATGTCACAACCATTAATTGTCAACCCTTATATCACAACCATTAACCCTCAACCCTATTTTAAAGCCCTAGCCCTTAAGGTGTATCCCTTATCCTTAATGCTCACAAATGTTTGTGAGAAATTCATTTCACAAACAAGGAGACCTTGAATCTATAATGCATGGAAAAAAAAATTGTCTAATGTGATTGCAACATCATTTATCTAACATACATATGCTACAAAGTGATTTGAAAATAAATGAAGGCTTTAGAAAACAACCTAGATGATGCTTTGGTGCTTTGGAGAAAGCAAATGTGTTTAATATATATTGGATTGTTAGCAAAAGGAGTCCTACTTTTAGGTGATGTTCATAAGGAGGAGACCTATTGATTTTCCCTTTTCATCTCAATGTTTCACTAATAGGTACATTGTTTTCTTTACAAAAATATTTGTTGGATGATAAAATCCTATACAAGTGTGTCATAGTAACCAAGGGGAACACATTAGTTTAATAAAGAACGTCATTGTTGGTTGGAATTTAAGATATATGTGAAGTAGACTCCTACAAAATGTTATCAATTAACATTATAATGCCAACAAATCTTTGTTCCTGTAAATTAGATCAATGAAAGGTTAGTAGGGAGGGTACAACCTTGTTTGATTTCTATGATGTTTACCACCATTTTGGTCAATACATAAAAAATGAAAAAGGGTTTCTAGAATACCCTATTATTTCAAAACTTATGCCTATATATTTAATTCCCTCATCAAATCCTCTCTCCAAGAACTTCTATTTGAACTCCTTATCTTATATCTCATGCTAGCTTGACATCATCTCAGGTTTCCACCACTTAAGAAGTCTATGGATTTTCCAAAATATTATCTAATTCATAGTTGGTTGACCAAAAATGAAGAGATGACAAATTATGGTTTAAGGATGCATGTTATTATACATGTTACAAGTTGATTCAAAGTAAAAATATGTATGGTGCATAAATTTGGTTCATGGTGAGATTGATGTTATGCTCACACAATATAGTGACTTGGGCTCATGGATTTCATTCCCCCAAACCTATTTCTATTATAATTCTATATATCATCTTTCCCACATTTATTGAATGTCACTTTCTCTAAATAAATAATCATTTACCTTTTCCTCTATTGTGCACATGGATTCTTGGCATAAAATAAAAAAGGGGTCCCTTAGCCATTTTAGGCTTAAACATTGATATGTCTTAGAGATATATGTAATTTATCACATTATTATCAAATATTTATCATATTGTTTGTTAAAACATTAGACTCTACGAATACCCTATGTATATTCATCATCTAGCTCACTAAAATATTTAAGGCTCAGGTCCTCTAACCTCCATATAACCATACCCACAACCAATACCTACCACCTCACAAGCCATTGTTGGTTCGAGACTCAAGTCAAATACCAAGAACATTCCCATGCAAGATCCCAAGCTCGAGACCACAAGAGTGCACTACACATTGATGGACTATATTGGGAACCATGTATATAAATCACTCCAAGCTTATATTCCAAGTGCATGTTGGATTGGAACTTACAACAAACAAATTCCATAGCAATGTCATTAACACCCAATCGAGCCACCATATCCTTTGATATTTTGATCAGTCTATCTTGAAATATTAAATGAAGGTGATGATCATAGAAATCAAGGGAATATTATGGCTCAACTAATAGAAACATCTCCAAATATCATGGTTGATTGTCTTGTTAGTAGTCTTAATGCGCATACTATTTAAAGGATCCAATGTAGGTAATGAATGGTGATCATGTTCATAGAAGGCATAACTAAAGGGTTCACAAGGTGCATATTGTGTAATGAATTCAATTACRATATAAATATAACTCAAGAAAACTCAAGGTCACTCTATGATTTGTATTCACCTAGTATCTATAAAATTGATGGAAGAAGATACTTTCTCCACAACACAATGCATCTTGTTGTAGACAAGTGGGGAAGAATTGAGATGACTAAAMCTACAAACTTTATTGTGACATAAGAAAATAACCTCTCTGTGATTGAATACATATTGTTCCATGTTGTGGAATGAAAATTTCATTTGAATGCAAATGCAATGAAGAGGCCTATTATGTCAAGATGGAGTTGATTGGATTTGAATATTATCAATTATCAACAGTTGTTGAATGCCACGTGGGGATGAAATCTGTATGTTTGATGTATCTGATCATAAATTGGAAAGTGTAATACTATTGAAAAAATATCTATTATTATAGGACCTATGCCAGTATCCTTCAGTTGTTCTCGTTTGCATGAAAAGGTTCTTATGCCCTCATCTCATGCATCAATAAGTTCATTTTTTCAAAATCTCAAACATCATATCTAAAATCACTTTCTTAATGTACCCAATAGTGTATCAATGAACATTTCTAATTTACAATAGCCATACTCATTGATTTTAATACTGAGAGAACGTTTTTTTACCAAACACATCGATTGATCAATGTTAGCTCACTATAGATTAGGCTAACTTTGTCAAATTTGTTTATATAGAAGGAAAATTGATTATTATATGTAATTAATGTCGATTAATTGATGGTACTATATGGATGTTGGCTAAGGGACATTTATTGGGTGGAAAAAGACACAAAAATGACAGATTTTGAGAAAATTTATTGATTTTCCATGTTAAAATCATTTTTTCTTCAAACATGGATCCAAATTCCAAATTTCAACCCCAAATGTAGTAGTGTTAAATAATATTCAATATTTGTTTCATATTAATATTAATAAGGCAAATCAATTAAAGGGAGTTGTTTTTGTTTTATTCATCAACGACAAGAAGAGATTGCAAAAACAGTTTTCACCTTGGAGAAGGAACTCCCATCAAGATTCATGGACCTTCAAGTGCACATTTTAGTGCCTTTAATGGATAAAATTGAAATAGTTGGTGTTTTGAGTATTAAAAGGATGTTTTTATTAGAAAGGCACATGAAAGAACTAAAGACATTTGTAAGCAAATGAGCATGGCCATAAGGTTGTGTGGTGGATGGATATGTTGTTTTAGAGTCTTTATATTTTACAAGTGATTACATCAACTCACTTTTTATTAATGTGCCACTCCTATGGAAGGTCGAAGACATATAAGATGATGAAATAGAAGTAATATTTTTTGAGACAAATGGAGAGTCTCACACCTTAATAAGTAATCATAAGTTATTGTATAAATTTTCTACTTATAAGTAAATTTATATAATTAATCATGATCACAATTTTTTATCAATGGACACTTGGTACTTCATGACATAATCATATTATAATTATTTTCTTCATGTACATATTTCAATGAAATAGTGGTAATAGGTAATTTCATGTTATAGAATTCATATGCAACAAGATATTGGGTGGAACCCTATGAAAAATAAGGGGGAGATTAAGAGTTTCATTAAAAGTAATTGAGGGAAAGCATTACTAAATGAACTATGAGAACATTATCAAAATCATTGCACTAATGTGTGGGTAAAAGAACATGTATCAGAGAATGCAATCTTGCATGAAACTCCTAGCTTAAAGGGCCATGCAGATGCATCAAGAATATCCATAGGATGTGCCTACATGAAGGTATGATATTTTTACTTGATCGACACATAAATATATATTACAAATTATTGCATGCAAGTACAATGAATAAAGATCATATTCATATTAAAATTAGCAAAGAAGATATCTTGTCATGATATCTACTTGCATAAAATATTTTTTTTTATTCAATCACATGATATATGCCATATATGATTGAAATTATTTTAGATTTTGTTACATCTCAAATTCACTTCAGTGCGCCCTATATTTTTTTTCGCTAGATGTCACCCATCATATAGGTGGATTTTTTTCTTATCTTGATGATATTTAATCTCAAAGTCCCATGATCAATTTTTCCACCACAATTTTTTGTATTATTGTATCAGCCAAAAATGTGACCATCTTTCTACTCATGTATAGTATTAGACCATGCTTAGATGATCTATGTAAAAGAATAGTATAGTCTAGGTGGTGTCTCTAGACCCTTGGAGGTTATCCTTGGCCCATCATCTTAGTCTCCATTTCAAGATAGATATTGTTCTTATAGCTTATCTGACTACCCCTTGGTGGCTTTAAGTTAGCACCAAATTGGTCATTTATGGCCTAGGTAGTTATGTGAGGATATTGGTATGGATTTACTAGGACACATAACTTAGAGTACCTCTAGACCATTTTAATATCTATGTAAAAGTGTTGCTAATGTTTTAAGGCTTGTCATACATATTGGAACACACTTATCTTATGACTAAGCATGGATCTCCTCTTATGTACTTGTAACTCTTTGGTCATGGACTCTTGGAGATTATTCTATAGTGGCTCAAATAGTTTCATGTTTATCAAGGTAGTTTCACAAATATTGAGGTAATTCACAGGTCCCAAGGCACTCATCACATCATTCGAGGCACTTTGGGGATAGTCCTACATGCACGGGTCACCTCTTAACACGACACATCCTATATCCTTGAGCATTGTCCTCCTTCATAATTTTTGGACACGCTATTCACTTTCTTTTAGGGCCAACCGCATTGGAGGACTTGTCTACTCATTATTGTAGCATGTGTCGGCACTTTTTGACTTGGAGAGGATCATTCCATGGTTTCTGGAGGTTACTTGCATGATATGAGGATGTCATTTAACCTTGGAGACATCACATATGACTATTGGAGATAATTTTAGAGTGGTCACCCCTTCTCTTCATGGAGAAGGTTAAGTGTTATACACATCCCACACATTGAGGGCTTGCAACATGGATCCACTTGCTTGATTTGAAGATGAAATCCACTTTGGTGTTTACTTTTCACATTGCATCATGCTTGTAGATCAGATGTCTCACCTTGGAAAAAATATAGGGGGTTCCAAACCCTATATCTAGGATTTCATTGCATATTTTGAGGGCGGCCTAGATTTAGGAGCAGTTACCTTTCGACAGAGTGCCTAGAATTTTTCTAGATCAATGCCATTAGTTGAAAAATGGTTGGGGGATTTCTGAAATGTGGTTATAATAGAAAACCAGGAAAATAATTGGCATAGTTATGGTGATTTTAAAATATGTTGCGGGAAAATCTTAGCCACGATTTTGACCACTTGCTGGAGGAATTCCCCACAACTTTTTCTTGAGCATTTGCTTACTTTGAGGAATTGATTGTGGATCTATCCACTTGGAGGCCTTAGCGGATAAATGGTGTTCCTTTGACTCATCTTCTTCCCTGTTTAATGGAAACATCCCACTCTCTTGGGGGGAATACTGTACATGCATCACATATTTATTGTATTATGACTTAGTCTCTTTAGGTTAATTAGAAGACAATCCGTTTTTGTACTTCTCTTAGGCTAGATATAAGGAGATAGAAAATAATAAAGAATGAGAAGGATGTAGAATCTTCATCTATAAATAAAGGATCTCCTCTCATTCCAAATTTTTTTTGTTGTTGGATATCATTTGAGAATACAATTTGTTGAAGATCTACATATGGGAGTTTTTGGTGTTAATTCTTAAAGCTCTCTCTTTCTTTGTTTATTTCTTGGTGCATCAAATATTAGTTGTGATAGTTCAATATTTATACTAGCTTTCGAGATCAATCCCTTGAAGGGTTAGTATACCACTTGGAGAGAAGATGATTTAGGGTTTGTTCCTTCCTTCTTCTCTTATTAGCTTGGGTAAGTGTTCAATCCTTTGATTTTTTTTTCCTCTTGGTTCCTTGGCAAAGGATTTAATTATATTATTCAAGTTATAGTTGATATTGTCGTAAAAGGTTTTTCCCTTGTGGAATCCCTTCTTGTATGGCCTTGGTCTCCATACTTTATCTTGATTAGAGAAGACATTATTCTACCCTAGGGGTTCTAATCTCCTAACCCCTAATCCTTAAGATACGAATAACCAATTCTGAGAGGGGAACACTTCATGGCCCCATTAGCCCTACTAGGAATAAGGCACTTGTCCTCTCCCAACAACCAACCAAAAAACCCAAAAACCCAAAATATTTTATTTTTATTTGTTTAAAAAAAAATCTAACAGTGAAAAATCAAAGAAAAATATTAATTTGGATTTCTTTCCTAGTCTAGTGCATAGATCATTGATTGTTTCATTTCATAGACTAGTTTGTTCAAGGGTTTGTGCTTAATTGTTTATCTATAACCTTAATAAGTTAAAACGGCCCTATAGAATTGTGCTTCAAAGTATTATATAACTTGTTGTGGGATGATTTAAGGATTTATCAAATATGGAAAATACATAACATCAATAAAAAAAATTAGGTTTGGAGAAACCCTAAGGATACAGTGTAGTGCTTAAAAGTTAATATTTACTCATACCTAGCTTATATTCAATGTCTAGAATGTTATTACGAGTTTATCATACATATCTAGTGGAAAAATTGATCTCCTAAGTGATCATAATTGTTTATCTTTAATTTGGAGATTTTATTGGTGAATTCTAGTGTTGATATTAGAAACCTTAAGGGGGATTCACCACATATTTTTCAAGTCCTCGCCAGGTTCATTGTTATACATATTTTAAAATTGATTCTAATATTTGGTTGATTTTCATCTCATAGCATATATCTTTCCTTGTGAAATCAACGAAGAAGCTTGCTTTCAAGTGGATTTTCCCTCTCTTGAATGGTTCTCTATTGACTTCAAATATGAATTTTTTGCAGAAATTTATCATAAAAATAGATTTAGAAGTTGTGGACATCCATAAGATTTTCCTTTTTCTAGAATATAATAAATTTTTAATCAAAGAACACATTTCACCATTGATTTAAGTTAGTTGATTACACTCTTTGTGCCCTAAAGTAGCTTAAAAGTTGTTCTTTCCTATTTGAAGTTTCATTTGTTGAGTGATAGTCATTTAATTGCAAATGTGAAGTTGATTACATTGTCTATATTTCATATCATATTTGGCACACACATCCAATATCTCCTAACCCTCTTTATCATGTGGATATATTGGTGGTTTGTTCTATTGTTCATAACTTGTCATCTTTCAAACATTTAATCAAAAAATTGTTTATATTTCATATCAGATTTGACACACACACACCCACTAGCTCCTAACCCTCTTCCTCAAGTGCATATTGTTGGGCCTCAAAAATGTCACATTTATATCCTCTTTTTCCTTCACTATTCCTTACATTTCATCGTCCCATTAACCTTCCATCATACCATTTCCATAATGATACTTGGGTTTCTCCTAATTATTTTCCATTGTATTCATTTTAGTATTATAAGTGAATTTATGATTAAATCTTAGAAAAATGACATATTTTCATTATATATCAACATTGGATGAGTTTGATGATGTGTGCAGGCATATGTGAAGATTTCAACAAAGTCAAATATTACCACCTAGCCTCAAATTCGAATTTCATCTTCAAGCTTTGAAGATTTGAAGAATATTTGGGACAATCATTCAAGCATATTAAAAGGAGAAGATCATGGAGATTTTGATAGGATATCTTATCCAAGATATGAGTGGAGGACTTGATAGAATAAGTTGAGAGAATAGTGGATCTATAATTATGACACTCTTCAAGACTTTCATGTATATAAGAGAGTGCTCTCTCTTCATGAGGGGAGATTATTCATTATTGGGAGTTAGAGTTAGAGATCATGTAATTCATAATTTGGTCTTGTAATTAGGAGAAGGGGATTCTTAGCTTTGATTCTTTCATTGTTATTCTTTCATGCTTTGTCATTTGACTCTTGTAATATAATTTGAGATTGATATATTGTGTGAGCTCATATATGTTATTTGTCGTTCAACTCTTCACATGTTGTATTGTTTTTCCCTTATGTAATTTCTTGCTTTCCTAGTTAGTCTTTCAATGCTTTCCTAGATTAATTTCATTTCAGCAAATTAGATTAGATTAGTTCTACTTCAGTCCTGCATATATAGTGTGTGTGCTTCGTACACCTACGAACCTCGGATTGACAAATTAAATAGTTGAGAAAATACTACAACAGAATTAAATGACAATGTTTCCATGTGTTACAGCTATTAGAATGACTTCAGTTCAGAACTACTAGCAATGACATTTGGAGTCCATCTAAAAATGTGAAAGAGATTGAAAGATTGAATGATGATTAGTAAATCAAATTGGACTCTTAGATCACGTACCATGTGGAGCAGAGTTTGTTATGAACTTGAATTCGTCTTCTTGGAGGGTGTCATAGTTCAAAACAAATCATTTTTCCCTCACGTAGTCTGCAAAATGGGGCTCCGAAGAACCATGAGTTTCTCCCAAATTTTTTTGAAATACAGAATATAGTTCAAGGTGTACCTAAAAGCCTCCGTTCCCGAGAAAACCCATGTTTTATTGTTTCCTAATTCTCCCCGGTTTGCTCAGAAAAGGTTTTGTTTAATCATGTGTTTTACAGTTACGCATTTCTAGAAATTACGTTTTTTGGCAATTATATATGAAGAAATTGAGAATTGGATGATGTTTGTTGTGGTAAAATTTCTAGAGCTTGTCTCTCATAGTGAAGTTCAGATTGATCACCCTTATTCCAGGTGGATAATACAACATAGAACGATGTAAATTCATTCCATGGCCATGTTTTTGATAAGCAAGTGATGCTCCCAATAAGTTTTAATTGCAACTAAAGGTTTTTTTGTTTATTGTTTTGTTGCAAGTTTTAATTTATGGTCGGAAGAATGAAAGAAAGTCATGAGGGTGAAACTGTTTGTAGGTTTCAATTAAATGCAAGAGATGGCATTGTTGCTACTCAGATCAATGAGAAGTTTGCAAGCATGAGATTGTTTCAGCTAGTGTTCATACTATTTCAACATGGAAAAATGAAACTCTTTTAGGCGGAAATATTGTCGTTTAATTATGTTGTAGTATTTGCCCAACTATTTAATTTTTCAATCCGATGTTCGTAGGCTTATGAACCACACACACTATATATGCAGGACTGAAGTAGAACTAATCTAATCTAATTTGCTGAAATGAAATTAATCTAGGAAAGCATTGAAAGACTAACTAGGAAAGAAAGAAATTACATAAGGGAAAAACAATACAACATGTGAAGAGTTGAACAACAAATGACATATGTGAGCTCACACAATATATCAATCTCAAATTATATTACAAGAGTCAAATGACAAAGCATCAAAGAATAACAATGAAAGAATCAAAGCTAAGAATCCCCTTCTCCTAATTACAAGACCAAATTATGAATTACATGATCTCTAACTCTAACTCCCAATAATGAATAATCTCCCCTCATGAAGAGAGAGCACTCTCTTAAATACATGAAAGTCTTGAAGAGTGTCATAATTACAGATCCACTATTCTCTCAACTTATTCCTTCAAGTCCTCCACTCATATCTTGGATAAGATATCCTATCAAAATCTCCATGATCTTCTCCTTTGAATATGCTTGAATGATTGTCCCAAATATTCTTCAAATCTTCAAAGCTTGAAGATGAAATTCGAATTTGAGTCTAGGTGGTAATATTTGACTTTGTTGAAATCTTCACATATGCCTGCACACATCATCAAACTCATCCAACCTTGATATATAATGAAAATATGTCATTTTTCTAATATTTAATCATAAATTCACTTATAATACTAAAATGAATACAATGGAAAATAATTAGGAGAAACCCAAGTATCATTATGGAAATGGTATGATGGAAGGTTAATGATCTAAAAATGAAGAAAACTTGTGTTCTTGAAATTATTTGCAAGATTTAATTCATGTGTTAAAATGCAAATGGATCAATTTTTCAACACAACTTTTATAGAATTTACTCATTCAAGATGCATATAAATAGCAGCAATAAATAGTGAACAGAAAACACATAACACAGCAAATGATAAAGGAGTTCACCCCTCTCTTGGGCTACATCTCCTAGTCCAGCTTCCAATGGATCTTTTGTATTATTTGCTCAAATATGTGCTTTAAAATGCTCAAAATTCCAAACAGATAGCTCCAATGGTTTCAGAACGTCCAAAAACCCCTAGCCGGGTTTTTTCGGCACCTCGTTTGGCCAAAAATTGAAGAAGATAGGCTTCCTGGAAGTTCCCCTTCAAACTTGTTGTCTCTGGATCGCCAAAATGCACCCTTGTTGCCTCAACCTAGCCCCCACGTGCTTTTATGTGTTAAAACTCAGCACCGGGCGCAATCGCACAAATGGTGTGAACTGTAGGACGGTTATAGGCGTGCCTAGCCCCTAACTGCCAAGGCAGTGGTCGTGTGACCCATGTGACCACGCGTTTAAATAAAGAAGGGCCAAGACTTTAAGAGAAAATGTTATCATGACAAGTGGCGGGCGTTGGTTGTATAAACGTTTTGAACCAAAATCTAAATCCATGCACACGCCAACGGTGTGACAAAGGGTCATATGGTATTGTATATACGACCGAGGGCTGGGGCTAAGCCCCAACCCGGACCCCCGCGCCAACCATACATCAACTCAAACTTAAATAATTTCAAAACCATTACATAGAAAGAACTACTATGGTGGCGCATTGGTAGCGCGGACTTTGCAAAGGCTTTGCATGTGGGTGGAGGTCACGGGTTGAATCCGGTGGACTCCAAATAAATTTTATACAACCAACCAATAACAGGGTGCCACGTGGCAGCCCACGACTCGGCCACGTGGCACCAAACCATTGGACAGAATATGCCACGTGTCAGCAGATTATTCCTCCACATATGCCAACCAATGAATGCCATGTTTCATATGGTCCTACCAATTCAGCTCTGCCACATGTCGTACGGACATTCCACGTTAGCATCCGTACGGACTGTACAGTCAACATCCCTTTTTTTTGCGTGTTTGACGTTTTGAACAGAACGTGATATCTCTCTCATCCGATGTTCGTTTGAACCCAAACGAGTTGCGTTGGGTTCATGAAGATGAGGCCTATGCTCTTGTTTGATTTGAAGTGATTCCGAGCACTTTGAATTTTGAGCAAAATTTGATCCCCTGGATCACACCACCCCATTGGAAAGCTTTTGGACCTCCAAAGGACTATTTTCAGTCTATCCGAAGATGAGGGTATAGCTCCCTCACCTTTCCAACCTCAATCCACTTAGCTTTGCTTGGATTTGTGCCTTTAAGACCAACTCGAAGATATTCCACATTTCCTCGTTTTGATGTTCTCATTCTCCTGTCAAGGATTGTGTCTTCATGCAGTT
>ML810228.1:50752-63912 GCA_009831015.1 Picea engelmannii
TATATATATATATATATATATATATATATATATATATATATATATATATATATATATATATATATATATATATAATTTTATGATGTTTTTATAGATGTTTTATTGTTTTTCTTTGTTTGTTTTGTTTGTTTTTGTTTTATAATAAAACAAAACAAAAAACAAAAACATATATATATTTTTTAAATTATTAACAAACAAAGAAATAAATGTTGTTTGTGTTATTTAATTTAAAACAACGAGGCAATGACATTGTTTTGTTATTTCATCCATGTGTTACAGCGATTAGAATGAGTTCAGAACTGCTAGCAATGACATTTGGAGTCCATCTGAAGATGTGAAAGAGATTGAAAGATTGAATGATGATTAGTAAATCAAATTGGACTCTTAGATAACATGCCATGTGGATCAGAGTTTGTTATGAACTTGAATTGTTCTTCTTGGAGGGTGTCGTAGTTCAAAACAAATCGTTTTTCCCTCACGCGGACTGCAAAATAGAGCTCCGAAGAACCCTGCGTTTCTCCCAAATAATTATGAAATCCAGAAAATCCCTCAAGAGTTACCTAATTGCCTTCGTTACCAAGACAACCCATGTTTTATTTTTTCCTAATTCGCCTCGGTTTGCTCATAAAATGTGTTTTAAAATCATGTGTTTTACAGTTACGCATTTCTAGCAATTACATTTTCTTGCAATTATATCTGAAGAAATTGAGAACTAGATGATGCCTGTTGTGGTAAAATTTCTAGAGCTTATCTCTCACAGAGAATTTCAAATTGATCACCCTTATTCCAGGTGGATCATACAACACCGAACGATGTAAATTCATTCGATGGTCATGCTTTTGATAAGCCTGTCATGCTCTCAATAAGTTTTAATTGCAACTAAAGGTTTTTATGTTTATTGTTTTGTTGCGGGTTTTAATTTATGGTCAAAAGAATGAAAGCAAGTCATGAGGGAGAAAATGCTTGTAAGTTTCAATTAAATGCAAGAGATGGCATTGTTGCTACTCAGATCAATGAGAAGTTTGAAGCATGAGATTGTTTCAGCTGGTGTTCATAGTATAGTGGTGAGTATTCCCGCCTGTCACACGGGTGACCCAGGTTCGATCCCCGGTAACGACGCCAAAATTTTAGGCGGAAATATTGTCGTTTAATTTCGTTGTAGTATTTTCCCAACTATTTAATTTATCAATCTGAGGTTCACAGGCTTACGAAGCACACACACTATATATGCAGGACTAAAGTAGAACTAATCTAATCTAATTTGTTGAAATGAAATTAATCTAGGAAAGCAAAAAATTACATAAGGAAAAAAAAATACAACATGTGAAGAGTTGAACGACAAATGACATATGTGAGATCACACAATATATCAATCTCAAATTATATTACAAGAGTCAAATGACAAAGCATCAAAGAATAACAATGAAAGAATCAAAGTTAAGAATCCCCTGCTCCTAATTACAAGACAAAATTATGAATTACATGATCTCTAACTCTAACTCCCAATAATGAATAATCTCCCCTCATGAAGAGAGAGCACTCTCTTATATACATGAAAGTCTTGAAGAGTGTCATAATTATAGATCCACTATTCTCTCAACTTATTCCTTCAAGTCCTCCACTCATATCTTGGATAAGATATCCTATAAAAATCTCCATGATCTTCTCCTTTGAATATGCTTGAATGATTGTCCCAAATATTCTTCAAAGCTTGAAGATGAAATTCGAATTTGAGGCTAGGTGGTAATATTTGACTTTGTTGAAATCTTCACATATGCCTGCACACATCATCAAACTCATCCAATCTTGATATATAATGAAAATATGTCATTTTTCTAAGATTTAATCATAAATTCACTTATAATACTAAAAAGAATACAATGGAAAATAATTAGGAGAAACCCAAGTATCATTATGGAAATGGTATGATGGAAGGTTAATGGGACGATGAAATGTAAGGAATAGTGAAGGAAAAAGAGGATATAAATGTGACATTTCTGAGGCCCAACAAATATATTGGTGTTTTATGTTATTGTTCATAAATTTTCATCTTTCAAGCATTTTATCACTTATCGGAATCCTTGCACATCTAGTTGTTATACATTTTGTGGATTCTATAAATAAAATAATAAGATTGCATGGTAATTAATTCACTAAAAGGTTTACTTAATCAAATACGGATACCCCCCTTGGCTTCTAGGATCTAGACAAAAGTGAAGGGGAAATTTTATTGAGCTAATAGTGGTGCATTCCCCATATTGTTGCCCCAATTTAGTACCTATGATGGGACCTTTCACAAGGGTTCTAGCTCGGTAACGTACCCATTGACCTAGGTACCTCAAAATTTTCCATCTTGGGAAAATTTTGAATTATGATACAAATTATTAAAATCAAGAAGCATACTAAGCTATAAAGGAAACGATTAACATGTCATTCATGACATTAACAAAAAACATGCATGATATAAACAATTCTCATAAATAATTAATACACAACAAAATATAAATTACAGAGAAAACATAGAGAGCACTTATCTTTAAATAACCTTTTACCAACTAGATACAGACAATGGACATTCCATCCAACCATAGACACAGTTATTCTAGTTTTGAACAACAAGTAACCCCCAAACCGAAGCTATGAATCCAAAAGGATGGGTCCTAGGTCGACTCTAACACACATAGCCAACTATCAAACTCTCACAGTTTTCTTAACCACACAAAAATCCTAGTTTATCATCTCTCTTTCCCCTTTCATCCTACACAACCCAAATAAATGAACCTCCTTCTCTACAATGTAGTCCCTCAAGTTGTTACACTTATTTTGCAAGCCTCAAGTGCTACTGGATAGGAAATATCAGTTCTAGAAACTCCAAGGATTCTTAGTCATGGATAGTTCTTTCAAAACTTCCATCATTCTCACATACATAGGCATCAATTCCTCACTAGAATAATCAACGGTTTCCTACAACCAACAAGTAATGGCTCTTTTCCTCTAGTAATTATTTTTACATTCCAACCCAAGATCAAGAGTGAGAAACAATCCTATATGAATGAGTAACAATGAATGGAGAACCAATTGAGGAACCCCCAAACAACCAAAAATATGGTTTATATAATTGCATGCAATTAAGCACCATGTGTCCTCTCCAAGAAGCTCATGCAACCACTTTTCCCAACTAAAACCAAGATGGGTGAATAAAATATAATAAAAATATGTACCCCCTTTATCCCCATCTCTCATGCAATCATAGCCCCCTATCTCTATCCTTGTTCGTCTTGCAGTCAGTGATGCATTTTTATTATTAATATTCAAAGCATTACATTTCTAGGCTCTTTGGCCTTTCAACTTTACAGGCACTCCATCCTTTCATCGAATATACAAAAGTACATAATTAATCTGGGGACTCAAAACATGGGTATTTCAAGCTCTGGAGGTAACATTTTTTGCACCATTGCTCAGGATCGAATCCATCTCCCAATTTTTATTTGGATTCATATTGCATGTCTATTTTGATGAGAATGTTGTGAATGTTAATTTAAATATCTCATATAGTGATGCAGGAGCATTGAAGTCATCTTGGGGTTTCCAGGGTGAATATGGCTACAAGAACTTATTGCAGGAAGTTGTTGTAGGAGAGATGCAGAATGTTATTGTTTGCAGAACGTGACATGTTGTCGTGGAATTGATTTGTTGTTGCAGAACATGATTAGTTGTGTAATGTGACATGTTGTTGTGGAAGTGATCGCTTGTTGCATCACATGATATAATTGCTATCGAACATGGTAGGTTGTGAAACTTTGTTATGGGAAGTTACAGTGTTGCAGGATAGTGACAGTGTTATGGAAGAGATTGGTTGCTGCAGAAAATAATTACCTACAGAATGTGCAAAGCTATGAAAAGTGACAACGTTGCTGCAGATTGTGATGATACTGCAAATTATGGTAGTGGACCAACTTGGATGCTTTTTTGTAGAATGGGTGTGTGCTTAGGATTTTTTATTTATTTAAGTATGGACATAAGACAAGTGTATGAGAAGAGACATGGAATCAAGGGAATATTGACAATGTTCTTCATTAAGACAAATCTAGAGAAGATGGACCATTATAGAGAAGAGGACAATTAAGGAAGGAGCACACATTGTTAAGTGGAAGTTGGAAGGTGAATCACTCCAAAAGAAGAAGATGAACCTTGAATGGGAAACATAATAGAAAAAAGAGGAAGACTTAGGGGCATGAGGAGCCTGTGGGAAGCTGAAGGTGAATAGTTTCCTAAAGGTGAATAAACACAACGTCGAGTAGCTGGAAATGATAGCTTGTAGAGCAGCATGCAAGAGAGATATCGCAAGGAATGAAGAGGAATGGTTTTGACTTCCATAGTCTTCGGCCTAGAAATCCAATGAATCCTGTAAGCTCATACTGGATGTGGAGCTATTGTAATATCATTGTATTATTTTGTACACAATGAATAAAATAATTAGGGTTTGTCATATTGAATCTTGATGTGTATGTATGGATGAGTCTGTGTATTATTCTATGGCTGCATTATATGCATGTCTTTATGTAGATTATGTTTCCTTTTCTTGGATGATGATAAAAAAATGAGTAATTTATGTCTCTATGTGGAGAATGGTTTGACTATGTTTCTCTACAGATGGGCATATGTCTAGGAGGAGAAGTATGTGTATGACGGAGGATGACCCCTTGGGTTGAGAACTAACCCTTGATTTCATATTGGAGTATCTTTGTATATGGTCGGTGCATACTTTTTTTCTATTGGTGCAGTAAAACAGAAGATGGTGGTTGATGTGCAACCCTGGTGGTTGTACCATTTCATTGTGAGGAGAAATCTTTGTAGTTGAATTTTGCAGAAGCAATTTTGGAGAAGGTGCATTCCTATTTTGTGCAAGATAAATTGAAATCCACTATGTATGTACTCTAATTGGAAAGGGTTGGATTCTCTCTGCATCGTGTGGTATCAAATCAAGGTTCAGCTCTAGGATGGAAGAATATGAAAAAGGTATCAAAGCTAGATTTAGCTCTGGAATGAAATAATTTGCATGAGTATGAGAGATTGGTTGTGCCCCTAAGGATTTTGTTTTCTTGATTGTGTTCCTGTGTAAGTGTGGTAGAAATAAGGCCTGGGAAAATATTTCTTTAGCTTTTGTTTGTTGGAAGGAGAACGGTGGGAGGAAATGTTGGAGGAAAGGCCTATAAATGGTAGTCTGGTTGAGGGATACAAGACAAATCCTAAGGATTTATTAGTGAATATGTGCAGGTTGAGGAGGTGTAGGAACCAAGAGTTAGAATAACTAAAGATGATGGAATTGTAGTATATTCAAAATCGGGATTGCATAGGAAAAGAAGATGCACAAGATAAAGGGCCAGATGTCAGAGTGAAAATATTGAAGCTACAAGAATATGAATATATCCAAGAATGGAATATTGCATGAAGTAAATTATATAAGGTTGTTTCTAAGAAGAAAGATAGTCTTTGAGATAAATAGTTGCTAGAGATAGATGGTAGTTGTGGTGGAAGTTATCCATGAAAATTAGCTTCAGAAGAGAGAGGCAGTGTGGGTCAGTCATGATCAAATAAGATGTCAGTATTGGTGGAATTTATACATAATTGAGATAAAGGCATAGTCACTTTAAATGAGCGAGTATGTGGTTTGAATTTTTATGACCATAGGAGTAGGCTACAAGAGGAAAATGAAGTTGAAATGTTTCCTAGACTGGAGGATGGGATCATATGTTCTGGGGAACATGTTGGTTGTAGTGAATGCATTGTTTATGGATGGTGGATAGATATTTAGAGTAGACCTAAATCCAAAAATAAGTTATTATGAATAGATACCCATAAAATATAGCAATAGAATATATACACACAGGTGGTGTGTGTGTCAGATGTGGTGAAAAAGAGGAGGGAGTGAAGATGGAATTTTTTTTCCCCTTAATATGTTATTTTCTTGTTTGTAGGAAGAAGGAATTTTGTAGTTGCAGATGAAGAGAATGTGCTTGTATGGGAAGAATATGCAATGGAAAGAAAAGGTATTTGCATAGATGTTACAGTAATGAAAATTCACAGAGGTTGCAGGTGATGGATATCCCAAAGAGAATTTCCAAGTAGAAGATGATGCCTTGAAGATAAGTGACCTGGGAGGAAGCATGAGTAAATTTGTTGAGTTGAATATGGATCAAATTATGGTCCTAAAGATGAGGAAACTGATGAAGATGTTATTTTCAGAGGAAGAGAGAATATTTCAAATCTTCAGAGGAAGAAGACATGCTACAAAAGAATGTTAGAAGGATTGAAGGTTGCTGAGAATTGAGTGTGAAGGTGTTGCATGAAGAGGAAGGACATTGAATGTATGTCTCCTATAATTTGAGAAGAAATATATTACACTGACAGGATCTCCGACTGAGGCAGACTGTGTGTGGTTTTTTATTGATTTAAGGTAGGTGTAACATGTGAGCATGTGACTCCATGTTGTGTGGCTTTGAGCAAGAGTCGTTGGTTGCACAGAAGGCACTTTGTACACTACATTAAAAAGGGAAGTGGGGATGTCCTTTATGGGATGTGACTCATATTGAGTTATGGAGGTGATGTATAGATAAGGAGAACCTAACCATTTCTTGTGATGAAGGAAGAGAGGCAAAGATGGTAGCATTATTGAAAGGTGATTCACAATGGAATGAGATGGAAATTATGTATTTCCATTGATAAGAGTATTGTTGTATATGGATGTGAAACAATAAGTTGAAATAAAATACAGTGGAAGAGGATGTCTTGTATTCCTTGTAGGTTTGAATTTACAATAATGAGGATTGTGGAGTTGGTGAGTGAAACAATGATGAAAGTTGCATTCGGTATCTATAGATGTGAAGGGTTTACCTCATAAGCATGAGGGAATTCTTTCTTAAAACCTAGGGAGTTTGATGCGAGAGCATCAAATTCATCCCAGGGTTTCTAGGGTGAAGATGGCTATGGGAACTTGTTACAGGAAGATACTATAGGAGAGATGCAGAATGTCAATGGTTATAGAACTTTATATGTTGTTATGGAAGTGATTGGTTGTTACAGAATGTGATTGGTTGTGGAAATTTATATGTTGTTGCATAATTGATTGGTTGTTGCAGAACATGATAGCATTGCTATAGAAATTGGTAGGCTACAAAACGTTGTTGTGGGAAGTGACAACATTACGGGATAGTGATAGTGTTGTGGAAGAGATTTTTTATTGCATGAAATAATTGGTTATGGAATGTGACAGGCTATGGGAAGTGACAATATTGTTGCAAATCATGATAATACTGCATATTATGGTAGTGGAGAAGTTTGGATGCCTTGCTAGAGAATGGATGTGTGCTTACAATTGTTGTTTTATTGGATCATGGACACAATCCAAGTGCATGAGAGGAGGCATGGAGTCAAGGGAATATTGACCATGTGCTTCATGAAGATAGCTCAAGAGAAGATGATCCATTACAGAGAAGAGGATGGTTGAGGAAGGAGTCCATGTTGCTAAGTGGAATCTGAAAGGTGAATCGCTTCAAAATAAAAAGATGAACCCTAAGAAAGAAACAAAATAGGCAGAAAGAGGAAGACATATGAGTATGAGGAGATCGTTCCAAGCTGAAGGGGAATAAACATAGGATTGAGTAGTTGGGAAGGATATCTTACAAAGGATAGCTTTCAAATAAACATGTAAGAGAGATCTCATAAGGAAGGAAGAGGAATGTTCGTGATTGACATGGCCTTCGGCCTAAAAATCCAATGAATGTTGTCAAATCATACTGGATGTGGAGCCATTGTAATATCATTGTATTATTTTGTACACAATGAAAAAAAGAATTAGGGTTTGGCATATTGAATCTTGATGTGTATGTATGGATGAGATTTTGTATTACCATACGATTGTGTTATTTGTATGTCTAGATGTAGATTGTATTTCCTTTTCTTGGATGATGATAAACATATGAGTATTGTTTGTCTCTAAGTGGAGACTGCTTTGACTGTGTTTATCTGCAGGTGGGCACATGTCTAGGAAAGATTGTGCTTGGATTGATGATTTTTTGTAGATGTTCTTAGCTAATGGTGTTAATATGTTGTATGAAGCTAGTTATTTATATTTCCATTGGTGTAGTTACATTGTTCTAAGAGACCAGTAGATGAGTATAGTGAGGATGAGTTCCCTTGTTGTATGAACGTAGAGATTTCTAAGAGTGTGAAAGTGTTTCTACGTAATATGAATGTGAGAAGTCTATGTATGAGGGAGGATGATCCCTTGGGTGGAGAACTAACCCTTGATTTCATATTGGAGAATATATGCATATATTTAGTGTAGACTTTTGTTTTATTGGTGTACCAGAAGAGCATATGGTGGTTGATGCTCAACCCTAGTGTTTGTAAGGAGATATCTTTGTAGTTGAATTGTACAAAAGAAGTTTTGGAGTAGTTGTGTTCATATCTTGTGTAAGAGAACTTGAAATCCATTTTGTATGTACTCGTATGGGAAGGGGGTAGATTCTCTCTATATCATCTAGTGACTCCACATAAATAAAATAGAACAAAGAAATGTAATACAAGAAGTAATTTCCAGAAAGAAATATTAAACACAAAATACAACTTGTAATTTGAATTTATTCAAAGCGTAAGAAAGTTATTTATGATATCAAATTCTCATAATCCTCAAGGTATATTAGGAACTCCGCATATTTGGTTCTTGTATGATTGGTATGCAATTCTTTGATTTTAATAAATCATCACCTTGTATGAAAAAAGTGTAGTGTTACGGTCCCAACCGCCCTAAACTCTCAAGTATATAATATGTATTTCTATGTAATAAAGTCCATCATTAGTAAATAAGGCCTATGTAATGTGAACACAACTATTGTAGGAAGACTTACTAGAAGGTTCTGCCTATAGAAAGTTCTTCCTATGGAATGTTATCAAGAGGATAGAAGTAGTATATATAGAGGTAGAAGCATTGTAAAATTTGTTTTGTTCAATCATTTGTACTCGAACTCTGCTCTATTGGATGTTTCCCCCTCAAAGAGGAAAGTGAACATTTATTTCAGAATAAATTTATCGTACTTTGGATCCATATTGTCATTGTGCTTGGTGTTCCATTTATTTTTGCTAACTACTTTGATAATAATAGTGTTATTTCTATGCATATATCCATTTGGTACCTTACAAGTGGTATAAGATCCCTTTCCTTGGAAAAATTTTAGAAAAACAAAATCAGGCTAGAGACTGGTTCTGACATCTATAAAGAACAATGATTTATTGTTAAGCAGCTAAAACTATGGTTGGAGAAGAATACACATAGTAAATTCAAATGGTTTCACCTTGTTGGAAACCCCAACAACCCTTGTTGGTACCCCTTCAAATAGTATTGCATCAGATGACACCTATACACTGAATTTCACTTCCATGTACCCTTGAGTATAAAGTGAGTCCTATAAATATCCTAAAACTAGTCGTAGCTCATCCATTTAATCATCTTATTTCTATAGTGGAATTGAGAAAAACACTTGAGAAGAATACTCTCGTGTACCTGGTTAATAGGGTAGTATGACTAATGATACAATTAACCCTCCTTAGTTAGAACCCTGAGATATTGGGTCAAGTAATATTATTGGACCCTAAAAGTATATAAAAGAGATATAGCACAGGGCACTCCCTTTTACTTAGGAACCCTCAAAACCCTACCCCTTGTTGGTAGAATAGAAATAGTGGTTAAATTTTGTACATCCAATTTTGGGCAACCCTACTTCATACATTCAGGCTGTGAAATTCCCACTCAGTCTTCAATATTAATAATTTGGGCATTTTGTCAATGCATTATTATTCAAACATTAGTATAACACCATAGCAGTAAAAAAAAAGAGAATAAGTGGTCCCATCAACACCCTTATTTGGGACCTATCTCAGTAGATTCCTCTCTTCACGTTGATTGTCATGGTACCCCTCTTTCATAAGAATTTTTTTTTTGGACCCATCCATCCTATACAACACCTTTATTTGCGACCTATCTCACTAGATTCCTCACATTGTGTTGATCATAGTGGTATCACTCTCTCATAAGAATTTTGTGTGGACTCACCCACCCTCTTATTACCTTCTTATCTCCTTAGATGGAAACCCACAACCAAGACTTCGGTAAAAAATTGTCTTCCTTGGAAGACCCCTTTGACAACCTTTAAAAGGAATTTACATCAATTCAAACTTAGAAAAATGAAATTTTGGCTCAATTTACTTCCAACATTTCTACCATTGATTCGAGGCTTGTCAACCTGTTGAGCACTCAACACACCCTAAAAATTCCACATAAAATTTCACTTTTTGGGTACCACTTGATCTTTTGGCATTGTCTGATATGGAAAATGTGTCCCTTGCTTATCATTTATGTTTCTCATTAAGTCTTTAAAATCTTTCTTGGACATGTGAAAAATCATTAACTTAAAGATGAATATCTAAATTAGAGAAATGACAGTCAAAGTTTTCTTGAATGCGCTTAAGGATTTCGGCATCGAGAAGGATTAAACCTGAAAGAAAATGCTAGAGAGAATCAAATTTTTCGAGCCCCGATCTCTGTCGGCATCGGCAGACACGAAATTATTTTTGCGAAAAGCACCACCAAGAGTATCGTTGATGATCGATTAATTTGGCATTGGTGAAAGGTTAGGGAATAAGCATTGAACGAAAAAATGAAATAATAATCGTCGATCTCCGGGACATTTTCAGCATCGGGAGTTTCAAAGGACAATTACCCCCGAAGGAACTATGTGTTGATTTTGAACATCGATCCCCGATACTCACCTGACATCGAAAATCGCAATATCTAGCTAAATTTAGCGTGATCGATGTAAACGAAGTCCGGAGTGCAACCCTTACCCACGAGCTGAGTTCTAGGTTTTCTTTTAATAATCCTCGAGTTAGTAACGCCACGTCGAAATCATTCGGCATCGCAAGTTTCTAAATGAATATATCAATGAACTTACAAAATAACTCAAAACAACAGTAATTACAAAATCACATAATTACGAGAAGCTTGAATAAGAACATGGTAGATTTACGCACAAAGAGGAAACACGATGCTTTCAACTGCTATGACTAGAATCTGCTCAAGCAAAACATTTTTGAAATTTCATATATTAAGGCTCCCTTCGGGATTAGGTTACATACAATAAACACTACCAACACCTGGCCAACTGACCTAGTTACATCGAGAACGTGAAAAATTATCACATCAAACAGGGAAAACTTTCAAAACATGTCTCACTTCCAAGAATACAAAATAAGGGTCTGCCCATCATGTATCTCCTGCAAACAAACCTCCTCCCAGACTACTCCATGCGCCTTGAAATGTCCTTATGTTCTCCTCCTCCATCATCCTTTGTGATTCACATAGATGCACAATCATATCTTGTGCTTCCCGAAGCAGCCTCTTGAGCCAATTTGTGCTTCCCGAAGCTGCCTCTTGAGCCAATTTATGCTTCCTTCATGACCTTGTGTTGTTGATACCTCCTATTTCTGTGCCGCCAGTTGTCTCCACAATTCTCTATTTTCTTGATAAATTTAGGTTGTGGCAAGTTGTGCCTGCTCCAGCTACTGATTGGGGTTTTCAACGTTAGAACCTGATACCCCTCCTTCGCATTCGGCTCTCGTTTCCTCGACTGGAAGTCTCGAAAGGATCTAGCTGGGTATCATGCATCACGAACCCCTCATCAGTCGGGTATGCACTCAGCTCAGTCAAGATGTGGTTTCCTCCTACTTCCCTTTTTTTCCTGGGCCTTCCCCTCTTCCGCGGTTTTGGATTTTGAGAGGGCGTGGCCTCTAACCTGTTTCCTTCAGACGAAATTTTCTCTACTTTGACCTCCTCTTGAGGCGTTGACATGGTTTTCAAGAAATGGTAAGGACCTCCTTTTGAAATCTTGGAGACACTCGATGACAATAAGAAAGAGTCCCAGGCATGTTGGGGTTCGTACCTGGCACTCTGGCTGCCTCGCACACCCCGTCTCCTGTTTTTAGCGGATCCCATGGAGCGACAGCATGTGTGTGCTTAGAATTCCATGAATGGATGAAGGTTCATGACACAGAGTCTGATAGAATTTGACTCACAATACCAATCCCTACTTGTATACAAACTCGACCGATGTGTAGAACCCGCACAAAACATCTAAGATTTATAGCAGAGCGGAGCAGTGAGATGGAACGTGCCAAAGAATACTCATACATTGCAACGAGATGTTTTGAAGGATTAATGCATCATATCTACATGATGGATATGATCCATGACGTATGAAATGTATTCCATAGTAGTTGCAGAGAATATACGATACAATGGTTTCCAATCTCTTTAATCTTCCCAGCCTTCACTATTAGCTAATGATGGTTGACACACTTGGTGATACGACTTCTGGGGTAACAACTTGCCTTGACCTGGGGTGTTTAACGACTTACTTTATTGTGGAATCCAACCTTTTGGGAGATGATACACACTTTCGGCACACGTTCAACTCTGGCATCCTTTCCAGACCCCAAGGGGCAATCAGCCTCTGGAATGGATTCAATGCTCTTATATGTCGTACCTGATCTGCCACGCTATGGCATGTGGATGTAACTCATCCAAACTAAAGAGGAGCGGTGGCATGGACAGAGAAACTACAGGTAATTCAAAAAGGTTACTCGGATCACGTAAGTACTTAACAATCAGGACTAGAAAGCTCTACAGGTACGCATCAATTTTTTTTTTGTTTTTTCCGCTTACATCTTCCTATGTTTTGCCTGATAAGTAATTTCTAAACAATGTCAATATCAATTGTTGGAAAGATCCCACTGACTACCGAACAAAGTTCGCTCTGTAACATCGCCAAGGAACACGAAGGAAACATTGGGGTAAGATCTACGAAGCAATCAAGGATATAGGACTCCCCGAGTTCAGTGACCCCGACAACTTCATCAACTTATGCAACATAGTCGGATCACATGCTGAGAAAGACTCACTATGTGTAACATCCCGCTCTGGCGCACTGACAAAACTTATGCTTTGGGGACACTTGCTCGCAAGTGATCTGGATTTTTATGATGATGAACCACTTAACCTTGATGATGATGCGTCATGATTGATGACAGGATGTTTTACTATTGCT
>ML810228.1:88322-116274 GCA_009831015.1 Picea engelmannii
CACACCCTAAAAAGTCCATGTAAAATTTCACTTTTTGGGTACCACTTGATCTTTTGGCATTGTCTGATATGGAAAATGTTTCCTTTGCTTATCATTTTTGTTTCTCATTAATTCTTTAAAAGATTTCTTGGACATGTGAAAAATCATTAACTTAAAAGATGAATATCTAAATTAGAGAAATGACAGTCAAGTTTTTCCTAGACGTGCTTAAGGATTTCGGCATCGGGAAGGATTAAACGTGAAATGAAATGCTAGAGAGAATCAAAGTTGTCGAGCCCCGATATTCATCAGCATCAGCAAACGCGAAATTTATTTTTGCGACAAGCACCACCAAGAGTATCGTCAATGACCGATTAATTCGGCATTAGCGAAAGGTTAGGGAATAAGAATTGAACGAAAAAAATAAATAATAATCGTCGACCTTCGGGACGTTTTCGGCATCGGGAGTTTCGAAGGACGATAACCCCTGAAGGAACTACGCGTTGATTTCAGACGTCGATCCTCGATACTCACCTGGCATCGGTATTCACAATATCTAGCTCAATCTAGCGCGATCGACATAAACAAAGTTTTGAGTGCAACCCTTACCCACGAGATGAGTTCTAGGTTTTCTGTTAATAAGCCCTGATTTAATAACGCCACATCGACATCATTCAGCATCGGAAGTTTCTAAAGGAAAATATCAATGAACTTACAAAATAACTCAAAACAACGGTAATTACAAAATCACATAATTACGAGAATATTGAATAAGAACATGGTAGATTTACATGCAAAGAGGAAACACGATGTTTTCAACTGCTATGACTAGAATATGTTCAGGAAAAACATTTTCGAAATTTCATATATTAAGGCTCCCGTCAGGCTTAGGTTACATACAATAAACACTACCAACACCTTGGCCAACCGACCCGGTTACATCCAGAACATGAAAAATTCTCACAACAAACAGGGAAAACTATCAAAACATATGTCACTTTCGAGAATACAAAACAAGTGTCCGCCCATCATGTATCTCCTGCACATGGACCTCCTCCCAGACTACTCTGGGTGCCTTGCAATGTCCTTATGTTCTCCTTCTCCATCATCCTATGCGCTTTTCACAACTGCACAATCGTATCTTGTGCTTCCTGAAGCTACCTCTTGAGTGAATTTGTGCTTCCTTCATGACCTAGTGGTGCTAATACCTCTTGGTTCTGTGCTGCCAGTTGTCTCTGTAATTCTCTATTTTCTTGATAAATTTCAGCTATGGAAAGTTGTGCCTACTCCAGCTGTTGATTTTGGTTTTCAATGTTAGAACCTGATACCCCTGTCCTTCGCATTTGGATCCTGCTTCCTCAACTGGCAGTCCCGACTGGATCTATCCAGGTAGCATGCATCATGAACTCCTCAACGGCTGGGTATGCACTCAGCTCAGTTAAGATGTGGCTTCCTCCTACCTCCTTTTTTTTTTTTTCTGGGCCTTCCACTCCTCTACGGTGTCAGCTTTCGAGAGGGCATGGCCTCCAACGTGTGTCCTTCAGAAGCACTTTTCTCCACTTCGACCTCTTCTTGAGGCACTAACATCATTTTGAAGCAAAGGTAAGAACCTCCTTTTGAAATCTCAAAGACACTCGATGACAATAAGAAAGAGTCCCGGGCATGTTGGGGTTCGGACCTAGCACTCTATATGCCTCGCGCACCCTATCTCATGTTTTTAGGGGATCCCATGGAGCGACAGCATGTGTGTTCTTAGACGTCTGCGACTGGATGAAGGGCCGCAACATAGAATCTGATAGAATTGGACTCACAAGACCAGTCCCTACTTGTATACAAACTCGGCTGATGCGTACAACCCACAAAGAACATCTAGGATTTATAGCAAAGCGGTGCAGTGACATGAAATGTGCCAAATAATAATCATACATTGCAATGGGATGTTTTGAAGGATTAAAGCATCATATCTGCACAACGGATATGATCCAGGACGTATTAAACGCAACCGATAGGAGTTATAGATAATATACGGTACAATCATTTCCAATCTCTTTAATCTTCCCAGACTCAACTATTAGCGAATGATGGTTGACACACTTGGTGATACGGCCTCTGAGGTAACAACTTGCCTCGACCTGGGGCACTTAATGACTTCTTTTATTGCGGCATCCAAACTTTTGGGATTTGACGCACACTTTTGGCACACGTTCATCTCTGGCATCCTTTCCAGACCCCAAGGGGAAAACGACCTCTGGAATGGCTTCAACGCTCGTATCTTCCATACCTGATCTGCCACGCTATAACGCATGGATGTAACTCATCCAAACTGAAGAGAAGAGGCAACGTGGACAGAGACACTACAGGTCATTCAAAAAGGTTACTGGGATCACGTAAGTATTTAACAATCAAGACTAGCAAGCTCTACAGGTATGCATCATTTTGTTTTTGTTTTTGTTTTTTCCGTTTACATCTTCCTGTGTTTTGCCTGATAAGTAATTTCTAAACGATGTCAATCCCAATTGAAAGAAATATCCCTCCAACTACCAAACAAATTTAGCTTCGTAACCTCACCAAGGAACCCGAAGGAAACATTGGGGTAATATCTACGAAGCAATGAAGGATATAGGACTCCCCAAGTTCGGTGACCCCGACTAATTCATCGACTTATGCGACATAGTCGGATCACATGCCAAGCAAGACTCACAATGGGCTGAAGAAATATCCAAGGTGATCGATACGTCGCCAGGACAAGTGCAAAGATTTATGGAACATTCGATGAAGGCTCAAACCGTGCTACAACAGTTAAACACCAGTCTAGTGAAGTACCAAGCACATGCGGTGGAGATCAGAGGATTCTACGTGGCTCAAATGGAACAACATCGGTTTCCATGGGCTCAAACCTGCGACGAAGTGTTTATCAATTGGTCCAAGTATGAGAAAATTCATCCTTTCAAAGCACTATCTTGAGTTGATTGTTAAAGAAACTCTTAGAAGATGACACCACGTGGCGTATTTTTCTTTACTTAAAATGCACTTAGACGTTGTTTTCAGTTGAAATTTAGATTATAAATAAATACATCGACCAATTAGTTGACGGTCGATGGTTGTGGAAAGAACTCTTTCTTTCTGGTTGTTAAGAATTATTTTGAAGCTGCTTTGAATTGAGAAGTCCTTCTGGACCAAAGACATGTTATTTTCATCAACTACATGTGTGATTAGACGTGGAGATGAACTATTTACTATCCTGTTTCATGAATGATGATGTAATGAAAAAGAGAAATTAATTTTTTTGTCAATTTATCTGGTGTAATGTTTTGTTGTTCTTTTCTTTAATGATGAAGATGAATCGTTGCGTTATTATGTGATGAATGGTCCTAGTAGATGAATTATTTTTCTTGCCATTATCTCATTGCATATGTGTTTTCTTTCTGATATTTAGTATCTCAGACAGTAATTGGATTCTCACATGGTTAATGTATTAGTACTAGGCATATGGTATAAAATTGTTGTTTGCATGCTTGAGCAGCGGGTTATCCCGAGCTCAACATCTTCGTATTAGTTAAGCTTAATTCCATCTTTGTTTCCAAGTTGGTTTATACCGGCTTACATATCATATCGGTCCCACCCAAGAGAAAATATACAAAAGATAATAGTCCAAACTTAAGGAAGAGCCTTCACAAGAAAATGTAAATCCCATCGATAATTTGGCCGGATCGCAAGATCTGGAGAACCATTCCACTATTAAACGATGCAGAGTCTAATTGGGCCTCGGTGGCGGGTTTGGTTCCTACTGTTGAGTCAGGGGATTTAGGACCCGTCAACATGACCTTAATCACCTCACTTACCATTTGAACTCCCTAACAACACGTGTTACTCAACTCAAGGTCCCCCCACTCCTCATAACAACCCGTACACCAATAAGGAGTTGAATCATCACATTCTATGTCTTTTCATTCTAACTTATTTTCTTGTGATATGTGTCTTCCTAAATTTGAGGTGAATAAATTTGATGGCTCGGACCCCATGGGCTGGGTCACTCAAATGGAACATTATTTCTCATTGCATGGAATGATTGATGACTTAATCAAACTTCATGTTGGTGTCCTCTATTTATATCCAAAACATTGGCAATGGTGGCAATGGCATAAAAATTCCCACTAAGGTTATATTTCTTGGACCCAAATTGTTTCCAATCTGTAGGAATGTTTTGATATAGACACTCATCATTTGGGTCATTTGACCAAGATTAAACAATCCGGTACAGTTGAATACTACATCACTACTATTGATCAATTGTATTTCTTCACAAAAGGAATGTCAAACACCTTCTTCCACAAATCCTTTATTAGTGGCCTCAAGGATGGCATTCAAGCACACATCCTAATGGCTCACCCTAAGGCATGTCTTGAAGCCATTCATAGAGCCAAGGAAGCACCATAGGTGGTCACTACTCAAATAAAAAAGACCTCCTTTATTCCCCATTCTTTCCCTACCAATCCAACTCCTCCTTCCCCTCCTCTTAAGGTCTAAAAATTAACCGAGGTGGAAATGGATGAAAGCCAACTTAAGGGTCTTTGCTACAAATGTGATGAAAAACGATTTCCTGAGAATAAATGTAAGGAAAAAAATATTTGTATGACCATTTATGAGGATATTTTTGAACCTAAAGGTGATGTTTCCCCTCCCGAATTGTTTCCCCAAGCAGATGATACCAATCTACCCTTTGATCAAATTGAGGTAGAACCTCTCATCTCTTTGCATACACTCACTGGCATTTCATCTCCCTAGACTCTTAAAGTAATTGGCTATATCAAGCATCATAAATTCATTATCCTCTTCGACAATAGAAAAACCCATAATTTTGTTCATTGACGAATTTCTCAAGAGACCCATTGCTATATACATAGAGTCAATAACTTTCAAATCGTGATTGTTAATGTCAGTTCCATGAAATGTAGGGGTCGTTGTGAAAATGTCTACCTGAAAATTGGTGATTATTCTTTGAAATTCCACTTGTTTTCCATTGAAATGGGGGCTTGCAATATTGTTTTGGGTGTTGAATGTTTATTATTGTGTGTTTTAATTACTTTTGAATTAAGAGAAAAAATAACTTTACTGGACATTAAATTATCAACCAAGGATCATAATTGTTTACAAGTTATTGTGAAAAATATATGCTGAGACTGTAGTCAGAGTGTCCCTTCCCCCTAGCTAGGTAGTAACTTGCATTATATTCAATTTCCTTCCAACAGTGGGATTCCACTCCAGGTTCCAATTTGTAGTTAAATTGATATTTTGGTGAAGGAAACCATATCAAAGGGTATTGAAATATTAGGTAATTCAACCTAGATCCACATTTTCTGATACACTTGACAACTTTGTCTATTCACTGCAATTTTATGCCCATATTAGAAGGATTTAAGGAATATTGCCTTTTCATTTCATCAATGGCACTATCCCATCTATGTTTGCAAGTCACGAGAGCATCATCCTTCAGAGACTCAATACGCCTGACACAATGGGAGATTGATTCTTGTTTATTGGTGTTAATTATATCAACATGTGGAGTGGATGTGAGAAATTTATACTACAATTGAAGGATAATACAAGGGTTGTGGAATTCACATCTTACCCACAAATTACAATCTCATTGATTTCTCTTCTTAGTGAACTAAGCATATCTCCACTAGACCTAGTGACTCAAGAAGGATGTGAAGGCCCTCAATTATACATCACCAACAAAATTGTTTGGATTCCATTCTCCGTCATGATGTAAAAGAATTTCATATTGGTACAGTTCATGTAACATATTTGTTTCTTCATTATCACTCATGTAATATGCCTCAAGGAATGATTCTGCAGAATTTACATTATGGGGCCTATCTGTGGTCATTTCCTTAAGACAAAATAGTAAATACCTTTCTTATAGAAAAAAAACGTAATCAGGGGATGGCTCTCTGTAGCTAAGGTTAGAGTTGGTAAGAGAAGCCATATATTGTCTTTTTTCATTTAAAATATTTACTTGGGCTACTAATTTTGAAACCTTTTTCCATCCTTCTTTCCATTGATCCCACTTAGAACGATGCACAACCAAATGTAATACCCAACGTTGTATTAAGCTATGAATTTCCTCCCTACATTATTCTAGAGGAACCACTCCATAACCATAAGCCTCGGTTGTGGCCTACCATTTTGAAATTTCATCCCTCAATCAAAGTTCTTCATCAGATCTTGCAGAATTTGTTTGTTTTCCTATTAATTGAACAATAGGTTTGACATATTCTGTTTAAGTCTCGTTAGCTTACACAGAGGGTTTATTTGTTTGAATTCCCATGTCTTGGATAGAGGATTCCACTGTCTGAACTTCCTTATCCCGAATGAGGTGTTACTCTGTCTAAACCCCAACATAAGTGTCCCTAGTTTCCTGATAATTTGTGGACATAAATTCTTCAAAACGAACTAGGACTTCCTCTTCTCGAGAAGCATCATTGTTTCTTGGGTTAGGACCAAGCTTAGGGACATACTCTGACCTAGTAACCATGTGAGTGGATTCAAGAAGAGTAGCAGTAAATCTCATTACTCCTTCTTCACACCGACAATAGGTGACTAAGTACGTTTCTCAACAACTTGGGAAAGAATGTCCATCCCTTATTGTTATTGATATTCTTCCAAATTTTCCTCAATATTTTCCAACTTCATCCTCAAATAACAATTTACCCTTCTCAATTCATGAATTTTGTCTRAAAATTATAGCGTATGAAGRTTTCATATTTGGTTTACTTGGGATGGTGCATGAGAATATCCATTTAATGTTCTTGGCAGGTTCCCTCGAGACTGTCTCCTCAACAAGTTCTTGTGGAGTAGGGAATTTTGTTTTCATGGAAGACAATTCTTCTACTGGTTCTTRTTGATCAGCAGGCATTCTTTCTTTTGGAACCGRTATTGGTTCTTGTGTGGAAGTAGGTATTCCTTCTTCTAGAACTAGTGATGGTTCTTTTGTGTCAGCAATAGTACACGCCTATATATTTGTTGCATMTTCTTTGACAGAGGAATGTGTCCTTATTTTCCTTGGTGTTTCCACATTAGATGTGCTTCTCCTTTTATTCAYTGAACAAATTATCTCCCTCAAAGGAGAATCTTCAATCATCTCTACTTCATTTTCATGTGGATTGGAAATAGGGAAGATTTCCTCCTATTTCTTCTCGTATATATTCATCAACGACTTCCTTGGTTCTTCTCCCCTAGACAATGTGTGTCCTTATTGTGCCTCAACTCCCTCTTTTGTCCTTTATTCTATTATTCCTTGAGTTGGTTTCCCAAAAAAACATTCCCAAGTTCATCCCTTACTCATCATAGCATGAAAAATCATGATTTTAATTAGCCCGTGGTGAGTAACACATGCCATGATATTCCTATCATCCTTAACAGTCTTTTCCATGTGTTGCAGTGTTTTCATAAGGAAATAAGGCATATTGATGATATTTTGATGACGAAGATGAGCAAGTAGTTTGAGGTGATACCCAAAAATGGTGTCATATCTACCTTCATAGGTGATTTACTTCTACACAAAGCATATGATATCTTTCCATGGTTGAGGCAGAGACTTCCAATCAAAACCCTACCCTTTCTTAACCATGGTTTCATGTTCCTGCAAAAAGTCTTGCTTGGCTATTGGGAACATTGTTTTCCATTCAAACCATCAATCATCAACCTATGGTAGCCTTGTAATCATATATAATACCTCCTCTTTCACCTTAACGTGAAACCTTCAAACTTTATTCCAGGTCTTCCAAAGATATTGAAAAATCCCAAAGCTATATCTGCATCAAACCCCTTCAATTTCTCAAGGTATGTAACCCATCCTTCATCCTAAAAAATATGTTATACCCTTTCATTTTTCTATAATGTTGTTATTGTCTTTGGTTCACGTCTGATAATGGACCCTCCCATGGAAAATTTTCATAACAACAATTGATTAACACAATTGTAGCAGAGGAAATTCAACACTTCTTCGAGTTGCAGCTAGAAAGGTGGCCACTTTCTTTGCCAAATAAGGAATGAGAGGGATGGTACGGGACAACGGAGCATACGAGAATATTTATTAAAAAAATGGAATTAATTTCATTGGTTAACTCACTTTTATGGAAAAAGCATGACAGGGATTACAACGATGGTTATTATGACAGGGTAATAATTCCTCCCCTAACTAAAAGGACTAGTTGTTCTCAGTTGATTAACATGGAGCACAATAAGTGGATAGATAAGATTCCCAAAAATTATGTCATTTAATGAAATATTCTAGACATGGAGGAAATTGTACCTTATTACACTTACAAACGTGTCACCAAAATGATGTTGGAATATTCAATAATACTGAGAGGGGGGGTCAATTAGTATTAAGCATTTTTTATTAAATTATCAATAATTCCATCCACTTATGATTGTATTTTAACATATCATAAACATATATTCATAAATAGTAGCATTCAATAATCCATCACAACATACACAGTGCACAAGATATTTTTGCGTAGAAACCCAAATGAGAGAAAACCATGGAATGTTTTCTTATATTTCATAAGATTACATTCATAGGAAGCACCAACTTTCAAATTCTCCAACACCAATTGGAAGGAAGAACCAACCCCCTGATTTATAGGCTCCAACTTGAAGGAAGCTACAACTCCCTATATTTTCCAACTCCAATTGGAAGGAGGCTCCAACCCCCTAGTTTACAGGCTCCATCCTGAAGGAAGCTACGACTCCCTGTATTCTCTAGCACCAACTGGAAAGAGGATCCAACCCCCTTTCTTGGCCCCTTCCTACCTCCCTGAAATATAAATGGAGACTCAACTTGTCACTGAAACTATTACTGATAATCAACCTTTCATTGCCACTAATAATCAACATGTCACTGAAACTATCATTGATAATCAAGTTGTCACTAAAACTATCACGGGTAATCAACCTATCACTGCCACTGATAATCAACCTGTCACTGTAATTTTCATTGATACATCATCACCATCAAAAACTAGATCCACCACAACTAATACATCAATATCATCAACCTGGGTCCACTTAGGAACTGGTTCCACACATGGGTCCACATATAAACCCCAACATCACTTCTTAAATTTATCTCAAACACTAGTTTTAGGATTAGTCACAAACCCTAACTTCCAACAAGTATAAATATGTACTTGTAATGAATCAAGATCTAAAACTTGTAACGAATCTTCTTTGATATCTTCTCTAAAATTCTTCCAAGTTTCTTTTCTTGAATCATCACTTAAAAAGAGATATAGGGAATATGGAATACCTTCTTGAATTTTGGCCTATTCTAGAGAGAAAACATGTACAACATGCCACACACTCAATATTTGATATATTATTCTAAAAATCACATAACAAATACTAAAGATTGTACTCTTTCCATTGCAATTGGTCGCACATAATTTTGATCCTCTATGAAGAAGTTATGACTATTTTACCTGGAACACATGTTTGAGATTGGTTACAACACTAGTCAAAATCCCTATATTCCACGGAGTTTATATCCAAGAGTACAATGACCCATAAGCTAAAATTTGTAAAATATGTACCTTGACATTTCTTCTTAACATCCTCCAAGTTACACTATCTAAATAATTCTAGAAAAAACGTTATAGAAAAAATGGCAAGATGATCATTAAAGAACATACCTTAGAACACATCATCACAAGACTTCATCTTCCCTTAGAATTTGTCCCTTCTTCACTTCATCCTCCCTTTGAAATTTGTTGCCAATCGTGTACTAAGGGATCACAATATTGAATGATAAAAATGAGAGGATATTAATGTGTATTTATACTTTTCCAAGTACCTTATTTACCTGACTTTAGGGCCAACTTGTAACTTCTTTGACCATACTTCAAGGCTTTCATCTTTAAGAGGGCATAACTTCTCAATCGTGAGGAACCACGTGGCATGCCACCTACCATTCGAAAAAACATGACAAGGACCATAAATATATGGAGATTTTGTATGCAAGTATAATGTCCTTCATACACTTTTTCTCCAATCAACTTTGGGATTCATGACCACACCTTCGGGGCTTCCTAACCACTTATCCATATTTATAGGGATTCTTGTAGACTTCGGGGATTCTTAACCACTTAGTTGTTTTTCCAAGGTTTCTTGTAGACTTATTCAAAGTTTCTTCCTATTATCACACCTTTGGTGCTTCTTAACCACTTAGCCATATTTCTAGGGATTCATATAGACTTCTTCAAAGCGTCTTCCCATGAGGGCCATGCTTAAAGATATGTCATAAGGGGACCATTTTGGAGACTTATTCAAATACACCCATCACTTCTAGAGGATTTTAGACTTCTTCTAGGGTTGAAATCAATAACAACCAATTTTCCAACAATCTCCCCCTTTGGAATTGATGGCAACACTCATGCTCCCCCTGTGACCAATGCTCCCCCATGTGCTTCCTCTGTCTTCATAATTTTGTTTTCTCCCCCTTTGACATCAATGGAAAATGGTAACTCCACTTGATGATTTTTCTCCCCTTTTCGTCTTTGCAAAAATGTCATGTAGTTCATTTTGGGAAAACAAATACTCCAGTTTTTGTCGAAGATACTCAAATGTCTTTCTTGCAAGAGATTTGGTCAAGATATTTGCAATTTGTTCTTTTGTCCCAATGTACTCCAACTTGATATTTTTTTATGTAACTTGTTCCTACAGAAAGTGAAAGTTAATCGGAATATGTTTGGTCTTGGAATTCATCACTAGATTCTTGGAGATACTTATAGCACTACTATTGTCACAGAATATTGAGATGGGATCATCATATTTTAATTGTATGTCTTGTAGGGTTTGTTTCATCCAAATGACCTGAGTAAAACATGTTGTTGACGCAATATATTTTTCTTATGTTGTAGACAATGATACTGAGGACTACTTCTTACTTAACCAGGATACCAAAAAATCACCCAAGTAGAAGCTACTCCACTAGTACTTCTTATATCATCAATGCTTCATTCCCAATAAGCATTTGTGTAGGTGACCATAGTCGGCTCATTCCATTTTGAATACCATAATACAAAATCTGTTGATCCTTTAAGATATTTGAAAATCATCTTTACTGCCAGAACATGGGTTTCCTTCAGTTCTTCTTAAAATATTACAACATGTCCAAACTTCTCTCATTACATCTAGTCTTGAGGTTGTCACATAGAGTAGGTTTCTAATCATCGATCTATGGAGTCTCTAACCTGCTTCCTTAGATTCGTCATATTTTCTCAACTAGTAACCAATAACCATAGGAGTACTTACGGGTTTGCAATATTCCATTCTTAACTTATTCAACATTTCTTTGATGTACCTGGTTTGGGAAATGAAAATACCTTCATCTAGCTGAGATATCTGAAGTCCCAAAAAGAAATTCAACTCACCAAGTAGGGAAATTTCAAACTCATTATGCATGTCTTTGGAAAACTTCTTACTCATCCTGTCGTCATCACTTCCAAAAATGATGGCATTCACATATACTTCAATGATAAGTATGTTGTCTCGATCCACGTTTATTTAGAAATTGCTATTTGCATTTCCCTTTCTAAATCCTTGTTGTTGTAAGTACTTGTCCAGTCTTGAATACCGAGCTCTAGTGGCTTTCTTGAGTCCATACAGAGATTTCTTCAACTTGTAAACATAATATTCTCTTTTTGATAGTAGAAACCCTTTTGGTTGTTCAATGTAGACTTCTTCTAATTCTCTATTTAGAAATGTTGATTTGACATCCATCTGATATACTCTGATCCTTTTGGAACATGCATAGGCAAATATAATTATCATTGCTTCCATTATGGAAATAGGAGAAAAATTTTCTTCAAAATCATACCCTTCAACTTGAGCATATCCTTTGCATACTAGACTTACCTTGTTTCTAGTTACATGTCCATATTTTTTTAGTTTGTTTCTGAACACCCATTTTGTACAATCATATTTTTTTCCTTAGGTCTTGGAACTAATTCCCATGTCTCATTACTCTCTATTTAATTTGGTTCTTCTTCCATGGCCTTGATCCAAAATTTATAATTGATGGCTTCCTCAAAAATATTTGGTTCAACTGTGGATAGTAGTGCTAGATGTCTTTGTTCTGGTGTATGGACCCATTTGCTTCCTCTGGTTTCTATTCCATCATTTTTGTCTCCAATAATTTGGATGATTTTTCTTAAACTGGAGGCTAGGCGTTCTAGAAGGTATTTGAAGGTTTTTTTTATTGTTTTCTTCTTGTTTTTATTTTGGTTGTTTCTCTTGTTGTTGTTGTTCTACCTATTCTTCCTTTAGTTCTTCTTCTTTTGCTTCCTACTCTTTTTAATTTATGCTTTCTTCTCTGGTCTTCAACACATTTTTTTCATCAATATTTTCATTGATGCTTTCCACTATTTTGTTGAGTCTTAGGTTGTAACATTTGTATGCCTTGCTTTTGCTTGAGTATCCAACCAGTATGCCTTTATCAACTCGAGCATAAAAAAATTCAATCATGTTATCTTCTCTTTTTATGTAACATTTTCTTCCAAACACTCTGAAGTGCTTGACATTGGATGACATTCCCTTCCATAGCTCATATGAAGTATTTTCATTATTACTTCTAAGCATTCCTCTATTCAAGATATGAACGGTTGTATGTATTGCTTATACCCAAAAGATATTGCTCAACTTGGAATCTTTCAACATGGTTCTGGCCATCTTCTATATAGTTTCAATATTTCTTTCAACTACTACATTTTGTTGAGGTGTCCTAGATATTGAGAATTGTTTTTTTATTCCATGATATTCATAGAAGTCCATGAATTATTTTGATGTGAAATCACCTCCATTGTTTTATCTCAAGCACTTAATTTTTAGGTTATTCTCATTTTCAACCATCTCTTTGAATATCCTAAAACATTCAAATGCCTATGAATTTTTTTTTAGAAAGAAGACTGCGGTCATTCTTGTAAAATCATCGATAAGTAGCATGAAGTATTATTCACCATTCATCCCTTTTGTTCTCATTGGTCTGCATAGATCAGTGTGGACAATATCCAATGGTTTTGTTGTAGAGTATTCCTTCATTCTAAACATAGTTCTTATTTGTTTTCCATGTAGGGAGTGCTTGCACATAGTATTGGTTGGCCTTGAAATTTCAGGCATTTCTCTTACCGATTCCTTTGTGTTGATTTTGACAAGATTTTAAAAGTTCATGTGACCTATTCTTTTGTGCCAAAGACAAATTTCATTTTCCTTTCCAATCTCATTTAAGATGTATATGTTGTTTGGATTCCTTACTGATGTAGCCACCAATTTGCCAGATCCTTCTTTACTTATCTCAAATTTCTTTGAGTCAAATAGAGGTGTATGTCCTTGGTCACACATTTCACTCACACTTAGTAGATTATGCTTCATATTTTCGACAAGTAGGACATTTTATTCCATGGCATATTTACTTCCAAGATTGACTATGCCTTTTGCTATAATTTTGGCTGAGTTATCATTGCCAAGCAAAATTGATCTATCTCTTTCCTTTTCTAGAGTTACAAACATGTCCCTGTCACCTGTCATGTGTTTTTAACAACCACTGTTAACATACTAATCACTTTTTTTTCATTAGGCTTGAAGAGAAATCAAACATTCTTCACTAACTAGTTTATCTTGCTTCCTTTTCCATATCCTTGATGGTTCTTTTACATGATTTTTGAGATCCTACTTTGGTTCCTTTGGAGGAATAGTCAATCTACAATATTTGGCTAGGTGTCTAAATTTTTTTCATTTGTAGCATTCTACTTCATCATTTAATGAGCCAAAAGTGTTGTAATTTATGTTGTACGCTTCATGAGGCTTTATGATATAATTAATTATACAGTGGCCTTCATAGTTTATTTTGTTCTTAGCATAGGCTCTATAGTTTATAGCCTTGTGGAAAAAATTGTTACAGGAATAACATAAACCAAGAAAAATAGTTTGGTACCTGAGTGTGGGGGATCTTCTAAAAGGTGGCACTCTTATGTAATCTTCTTCTTGATTTATCTACATTTTTGGTTGTTGATTCCGAGTTCTGGATCTTCTAGGTGGTGCAATTATTATGTCATCATCTTCTTGAGTTCTCTCTATTTCTTGAATTTTCTCCTCTGAAGGCTTGCATTCTTGTTTATTGGTGGGACCTCTAATGACTTATGCATAACTCTTTTGTTCTCCTTCCTTTTATGTTGTCATGGACCTCAAACCCTTCTCAGTATGTGTTTATTTTTATCTTAGTCCAGACTTATCATAGTATGGAATTTGAGTGATGATGATTTCATCCAATATTTTGGTGTTGTTTTGTTGCATGTCTCTTTTCTGAAGTTCCTTCCTTAGTGAGACTATTTATGCTTCCAAGTTCTCCTTCACTTTCTATTTTTCTTCCAGTTGGATTTTGAGTGTTTCTTCAATCCTTCTGGATTCTTCTACTTGGACCTTTAGATTCATAATCATCTGTTGATATTCTTCAGAGTTGGGATTTTGAGAACCCTCTTTTAGCTTGATAAATTCTCCATTGAGTGATTTGTTCTTCTTACTTTCTCTTTTTATCTCACTTAAAGCGTTGATTAGTTCTTCTTCAAGATCCACTTCACCTTATTCTTCATAATATTCTCCATAATTTTATAATTCCATAAAGAGTACTATTTCTCAATCAATGTCACTATCATCATCATCATCATCTGATGAGGAAGTATCTTCTTTTGAGTAAAGGATTTTCTTGAAGGAATTTTTTTTTTTTTTCTTATCTCTTTTCTGATATTTCTTTTCTTTCTTGGGAACTTCTTCGCCATCACTATCTACATTCTTAGCATAAGGACATTTGGAAGAAAAGTGACCAATTTTACCAGAATTAAAACATTTCAAAGGAAGCATACCTTTGTACTTGCCAGTTCCACTCTTCAACTTCCTTATGAAGTTGGTCATTTCTTCATCTTCTTTTGAATCATTGCTACAGCTGTAGTTTGATTTTGGATTTTTTTTATTCTTCCTTGTCTTCTTGGATGCCTTGAAATTTCTTCCTTCCCAGGTGGATTATCCTACTTTTTCTCATTTTATAAGTTGTAAGTATCATATGTAGATCGTCCAAGCTCAATGTGGCAAGATCTGCTCTTTCTTCTAGGGATGAAATATTAGGATCAAATCTCATTGGAAGAGACCTTGGTACCTTTTTAACAATCATTTATCATTTAATTTGTTCTCCCAATCCTTTAATAGCATTCATTATTTCATCAATTCGCAGAAAGTAAGGTGCAATGTCTTCATCTTCCTTCATCTTCAGTTGTTCAATTTTTCCTCTATAGGTTTGAAGCTTGGCCACTTTGACTTTGGCATCTCCTTCATAAACATTTTAAATTTTGTCCCAAGTATCCTTTGTAGAGTCGTAATGCATAAATTTGACAAATATTAAATCAGCGAGACTATTCAGAATAGTACTTTTAGCCTTCAAATTGTTTTCTCTGAGTTTCTTTCCATCTTTGTCTGTTGGGGGAGTGGCAGGTGTCATGTATTTGTCTACTGCTGCTTTCCAGACATCTCTTTCTGCATGTAAAAAAAAAATCATCCTTCTATTCCAAAAGGAATAATTTTGATCGTTAAACATTGGTGCTCCATTCTCAGTGCAATACATGATCTACCTTCCAGTGGTTAGATTGATTATGAAGGAACCTGCTTTAATACCAATTGTTGGAATATCCACTAATACTGAGAGGGGGGGTGAATCAGTACCAAGCACTTTTTATTAACCTATCAACAATTCCATTCACTTATGATTGCATTTGACATATCATAAACATATAGCAATAAATAGTACCATTCAAATACACACATCACTTATAGAGGCTTCTAGACTTCTTCTAAGGTTGACATCAATGACAACCAATTTTCCAACAAATTATTTGTGATGTGTATGGTTGTGGGTGGCATGTTGGAGATATATGACGTGGCGCTTAGCACATGGCATACAATGACATTCGGATTTGCAGCATACTAGAATCGAAGTTGCAATGGTTTTGGAATTCCCAGACTTGCAGTAGTTGAGTTTCAACAGTATTGGTATCGAGTGGAACGTCTAAAGTTGTGGAAAATTTGCAAAAATGGGGTTTCAATAATCAACTAGAGTCCAGTGGTGTGGAATCCCATGAATTTATTTGAAGCAATAGCCAAATTTATAACAACAAAATAGATGCTAGATGTGCATTCCATAAAATTGAAGGATGAGGTACAAAAATTTATTTTATTATTATTATTATTTAATTAATTAATTTTTTTAAGAAATGAAAGTATCAAGCACCAACAAGTTATTTTTTAGATGATACTTGTCCAACTGCACGCCAAGGGGTTTTCCCAGGAAGATTATTATAATTTTTTATTTATTCTGTTGGTGAAATCATAGTATTGGTGGAAATGAGTTCTAAACTGCATCAACAATCTTGAGATCTCAACTACACCAACAAGTTTGTATATTATGCATGAATTCCTTCTTGGATAATGGATTCTTGTAGAGCCTTAGGAAATTTCCATTGGTCATCATGAGATTTATTGCCTCATCAATGGTGCATAGTTTCATGGACTCATTATCACATCTAGTATCAATTTCATAGGGTCCCAACCATCAAGAATGAAACTTACCTTTGAATTATTTAAATCTAGGGTCATATAATAAGGCACAACCGCCTTTCTAGAACTTCTTGTTTTTAATGAATTTGTCATGTCATCTCTTCCATTGTTGTTGAACAACGGAGTTTTGTTGCAAGTCATATTGGTGCAATTCATCAAATTCATTTAATTTTTGTAGACGGTGTTGTTGTGTTGTAGTCAGATCCATATCGACTTGTAGAGCATTTCTTAATGTCTTAACTTCAAATTCAATTGGGAAAAAGGTGCTCTTACCATAAACAATCTCATAGGGAGTGAAACCTGCGGTGTTTTTCCATGTTGTTTTGTATGCCCAAAGATCTTCTGGAAGCTTAGTTTCCCAATATTTGTGGTTAAGTTGTACATTCTTAGTGAGAATGGATTATATTAATTTATTGGTGCTCTCCACTTGTCCATTGTCTTGTGGATGGTAAGGTGAATACATTCTATACTAAATTTTGTATCTTTTGGTAAGATATGGATCATTCGAGAGTTTAATTGAACTCCTCCATCAGTGACTATCTCGACTGGTGTCTTGAAATGAACAAACATCTCATGAAGTAATTATTCTACAACTTGATCAATGGCCCTTGGAAATTCTTTAGCCTCTACCCATTTTGTAACATAGTCCATGCATACCAAAATGTGGGATTTTAGATGATTTGGGGTATTGATTGGACCCACTAAATCTAAGTACCACTTATCATATGGTTCAATGACAAGATGGGGTTGCAGCGACATTTCATCAGACTATGTTAGCTAACCCATTCACTAGCAGTTGTCACAACTTTGTACATACTTCTTTGCATCCTTGAATAAGTTAGGCCAAAAATAGGCTAGAAGAAGTACTTTGTAAGTTGTTATTTTTTCAGGGAAGTGAAAATTGCAAGGCCTTTCTTGAGAATACTTAAGGATATCATAGGTTTCATCCTCTTTTACATAGTTTCATATTACTAGATCCACCCCTGTATGGAAGAGGAAGTCGTATCCATGAATATTTGGCACTTTTATTGGTAATGTGTTTTTGTTCCTTGGATAAAAGTGGTTTGGGAGCTTCCTTGTGGCCAAATAATTAGCAATATATGCATACCAAGGAATGTGAGTAGAAACTACAAAAATATGTTTGTCAGGAAAACTATCTTCAACGGGAAAATCATCAATATTATTGGTAAGTCTATAAAGGAAGTTGGCAAAGACATTATCCTTCTCGGGCTTGTCAATAATACTGATATCAAATTCTTTCATTAATAATAACCACTAGTCACTCTAGCACTAGTGATCAAGATTTTCATTAAATACATGATGGTTGAGTGATCAGTGTGTATGAAAATGAGATAGCTATTTATGTAATGTCTAAAGTTATTAATAGAGTAAACATCATTAAGAAATTATTTTTCTATTACCGTGTAATTCAATTTTTCACTTGCTAAGTTTTTCTGATGAAGTAAACAACATAGGGCTTCCCTTCTTCCTATTGTCCCAATGCTTCTCTAATTGTTTTGTCTGAGGCATCTATGGAAATGTGAAATGGTATGGAACATTTGGGTCCATATAAGATAGGAGCCTCTAAGATATGTTATTTAAGAATTTCAAAAGAGGATTGACACTCATTTGTCCAAACAAATTCATTATTTTTAGTGAGAAATAAATAGAGGGGTTGCAATCTTAGTGAAATATTAAATAAAATAGTGGTAATAACCAGCATGTCCCAAAAAAATTCATACCTATTTCTACATCCTTGAATTGGGAATATTTAAAATTACCTCGAACTTTATTGGATCAACTTTAATAATAGGAACTGAAATATGGTGACTGAGGACTATATCTTCTTTGAGCAATATTTTACATTTTTCATTAATAAGAGAAAGGTTAGTTTATTTGCATCACTTAAGAACCTTTTCCATATTTTTTAAAGCTTCCTCAAATGTATTATCATATACTAAAAATGCATCCATATACATCTCAACACAATCATAGATGAGAATAGAAAAGATATTGAGTACAACCCTTTGGAAGGTAGTTGGTGCATTACATAGTCTAAAAGGTAGGACCCGGCATGCATAAGTTCCCTAGGGGAATGAGAAGGTGGTCTTGTCTTGATCCTATATATCAATCTGAATATGATTATACCCACTAAATTTGTCAAGAAAATAAAAGAATTATTTTCCTACTAAGGTTTTGAGAACTTGGTCAACAAAGGGAAAAGGAAAATGATCATTGTGTGTATCCTTGTTCATTTCCCTATATTCAACTTAGATCTACCATTTACCATTTTTATTGGGAACTATAAAAAAGGGAGAGACCCACTAGCTATCCAAAATGGGGTAAATGAAGTTGGCATTAAGCAATTTTTTGTAATTCTTCCTTGACTATGTCCCTCAAGGTTGGGTTCATGCGGTGTTGAGGTTGTCGAATAGGTTGGAAATAATCCTTGATGTAGATATGGTGTGTGCACAAATCAAGTTGAATTCCCTTCATATTTGATTACTCCCATGCAAATGTGTCTTTATGTTCTCTCAAGATATGGACCAACTGATCTTTTTGTTGAGGGGATAGATGTGGGCCAACTTTTCAGGTCTTCCCAAGCTCATTTTATATTGAAATGATGTCATAATGGGGATTATGGTAGGGAATCATGGACATAGGATTCATGGAATTTTATTGAGTGGAGGTTCTCATTATAGAGTCCAAAAATTTAAATATTGGTTGGGGGATTGAATGATGATTTATAATAAATCTATTGATTGCATAGTATTATATTTCATCCTTAAAACACGATGTTTCTTCTATTGACAGTAGTGGCTTCCTATATTCCTTTTGCTCTTCTCTCCATATAGGATTCTCATGATCAACACTAAGCTTGGAGGGAGGGTATATGATGATATTCTTTGTGGATTTACCATGGGATATCATCATGTTACCCGACTTGCAGCTAATATATATGTCGGTAGTGGCTAGCCATGGTTGTCCTAGGATTAAGGGTGACCTCCAATATGAGATATAGGTTGTAGTAATACAAAATCAGTAGGATACTTCTATGAATAGACCAAGACAATTACAACATCAATAACTCCTTCAGGTCTGATAGTGGAACAATCTGCTAATTCTAGGACTGTAGGACTCTGTCTAAGGTTTTTTAACCTAAGCATATCCATGGTTTCTTTGTTCATTAGATTTATTTTGGTGCCTAATTCAACCAATGTGTTTGATATGTTTCCTCCATTGATTTGGACACTAACTGTTAGAGAACGATAATTCTCATATCTGGAAGTAAGGTTTTCCTTGTTGGAAAATTGATTGTCATTGATGTCAACTTTATAGGAAGTATAGAAGCCTCTAGAAGTATTGGGTATAATTGAAAAATTCTCCAAAGTGTTCCCCTTATGGCGTATCTTTAAGCATGGACCTCACGAGAAGACAGTTTGAAGAAGTCTACAAGAAATCTAGAGGTGTGGTCATGAGGACCAAAGTTGACTTAGTAAAATGAAGTTGAATAGCATTACAAGTACACACAAAACCCTCATAGATATATAGTCCTTGTCATGTCATTTCCAACAGTAGGTGGTACATCACGTAGTTCCTCATGGTTGAGGAGTTATGAGGTCTTTAAGTTGGAAGCCCCGAAGACTGGTTAAGAAACCCCTAAATGGTTGCAACAAGAAGTTACAAGTCATTAATTAAAGGGTAAAATTTTTATAACAAGAAAGTACACATCGGCCCTAAAGTGAAGGAAATAAGTCACTTGGAAAAGTATAAATACACCTCAAGAAGCCTCTCATATTTACACACACAAGTTCAATGCTTATCTATATTTAAAGTTATCTTTTGGTAAATTTTTTGTAGCGTATCTTAGGAAGCGGATCTAAGGAATAAAGGAGTGTGAAAGTCTCGGAGTTGCATAAAAAGAAGGGTTTCAAGAAACCCTAGTTTATCTTACCCCTACGGGTCAGGCTACTGGTGTCACGCGAGGCACCCCCGTGGGTTGTTTAGTGCCTTTCACGCAATGCCCCGTGTGATAATTGGCATCTTTCTAATGAGACTAAGCCGGATTTGAATAAGGATGTTTGGTTTAGGTTGTAGAAAGGTATGATGATACAACAAGGTGGTTATAGAATCTGAGATGGTATATATCAGTTCTTCTTCATGAGTCAAGATATGTCTTTTATGTGTTTGTTTGAGGATTTCATCATGGATGGTATGGCACATTCTTAATACATGTCTTGAAGGCCCCTTTTGGTACATGATTGCACATGAATGAGGTTCATGTCTTGGTGATATTGATACATTCTTGAGACATATCCTTGGAACATTGTGTATGGTTGTTATGGTTCATTATTAGAGGAACATCTTTGTGATATTGGCATATATTTGAGGCATATACTTGGTATATGATATTAGTTTTTATGGTGCATACTTGAGGAATATTGTTAATACATTGGCACATATTGGATACTTGGTATATGGTTTATTGTATGGTATATGCTTGAGCATACCTTGGATACATTGGATTATATCTTTGGTATATGGTGTATGGCATGATTGAGACATATCAACAGCTTACTTTCTACAAGTTGATGAAATAGTAAATGCAATTAAAGGATTGGGAGAAGAAATGAAATAATTAATAGCTGTAAAAAAGCTACCGAGGTCTCTTCCAATGAGATTTGACCCTAAAAATATCATCCCTAGAAGAAAGAGCAAATCTTGCCACATTAAGGATGGATGAGCTACATGGGATACTCATAACCTATGAAATGAGAGCAAGGATATTCCACCCAGGAAGGAAGAAGTGTTCAAGGCATCCAAGAAGACAATGAAGAACAAGAAAAACCCAAAGTCAAATTGTAGTTGCAGTAATGATTCTGATGAAGATGAAGAGATCGCCAACTTCGTAAGGAAAATAAAGAAAGGAATCGGTAAGTACAAAGGAAAGATTTCTTTTAAATGTTTTAATTGTGGTAAAATTGGTCATTTTGCTAATAAATGTCCATATGCTAAGAACAAAGAGAATGGTGAAGAACAAGCTCCTAAGAAAGAAAATAAATATCAAAAGGGAGACAAGAGAAGAAACAAGAAGAAAATATTCAAGAAAAGCCTATAATCGAAGGAGGACAGTTCATCATCTGATGAGGACGATGATAGCAACAGTGACTCAGAAAATGTACTCTTTATGGATTATGAAAATGATGAAGAGGATTATGAAGAAGAAGGTGAAGTTGAACTAATCAGTGCTTTAGAAGAACTAAAAAGAGAGAGGAAGAAAAACAAATCACCCAAGGGAGAATTACTTATGCTAAAGGACGATTCTCAAAATACTAAATATGAAAAGGATTAGTAGATGATTATGAACCTAAAAACCCAAGTTGAAGAAGCCAGAAGGATTGAAGAGACACTCAGAATCAAGATGGAAGAAAAATAAAATGAGAAAGAGAGCTTAGAATATGAAATTGTCTCACTAAGGAAGGAAATTCAAAAAAGAGATATCTAGTAGAACAATGCCAAAATACTTGATGAAATCATCAGTTCTCAAAGTTTGTATCATGATAGCTCTAGGCTGGGATACAACCAAACACATATAGAGAATCGTTTGAGATCAATAACTACATAAGAGGAAGCATAACAAAGGACTTATGCAAAAGTCACCAGAGGATTCACCAAGAAGGAAGAATGCAAGTCTTCACATGAGAAAGATCAGGAAGAAGATTACAGAAGGATGGCACCATCTAGAATACTTGGGTTTTATAATCAACAACCACCCATGGAAATAAATCAAGAAGAAAACTACCGAGGAGCAACACCATTTAGAAGATCTCCCAGGTATCAAACTATATTTCTTGGTTCATGTTATTCTTGTAACAATTTTGGGCACAAAGCTATAAATTGCTAAGCTTATTATAAGAATAGAATCAACTATGAAGGTCACCCTAGAATTAATCATCTCAAAAAGCCTCATGAAGAATACAAAATAAACTATAACAGTTTTGGCTCATTAAACGATGAATTAGAATGTTATAAATGAAACATTTTTTGACACAAGGTTAAATATTGCATATTGACAGTTCCTCTAAAGGAACTAACGAAAGAATTCAACAATCATCAAAAAGGACAATCAATAATTTGGATAAGGAAGTAGGATAAACTAAATGTTGAATAATTTTCCCTTGCGCTACATGCACAAAGAAGACGAAGTGATTGGAACGTTGACAGTGGTTGTTCAAAACATATGATAGGTGACAAGAATAGATTTATAACTCCGAAGAAAGAAAGAGATTGATCAATTTCATTTGGCAATGACAACTCAACCATAATTATAGGGAAAGGCACAGTTAAACTTGGAAGTAAGGATGCCAAGGCAGAAAATGTCCTACCTATTGAAAACATGAAGCATAATTTTCTAAGTGTGAGTCAAATGTGTGATCAAAGACATAGACTTATATTTGACTCAGAGAAGTGTGAGATAAGAAAAGAAGGATCAAGAAAATTGGTGGCTACAGCAGTAAGGACTCCAAACAACATATAAATCTTAAATGATATTGGAAAGGAAAGACGTTTCTTAGGAAACGAAAATGAAAGTTGGATTTGGCATAGAAGAATGGGACACATGAACTTTGACAATCTGGTCAAAATTAGAAAAAAGGAAGTAGTAAGAGAAATGCCTGAAATCTCAAAACCGGCCAGTACTATGTGCAAGCATTGTCTACATGGAAAATAAACAAGAACGAAATTCAGATCAAAGGAATACTCTACAACAAACCCATTGGAAATTGTGCACACTTCTCTACATGGACCAATGATAACAAAAGGACTAAATGGAGAAAAATACTTCATGCTACTTATTGATGACTATACAAGAATAATTGCAGTGTCTTTTCTCAAAAAGAAATCAGAGGCATTCAGAAATTTCAAAATATTCAAGGAGATTGTTGAAAATGAAATGGATTTGAGAATTAAGTGCTTAAGATCATACAATGGAGGTGAATTCATGGAATTATGTGAAGAGCATGGAATAAAAAGGTAGTTCTCAACAGCTAGGACACCTTAGCAAAATGGAATCGTTGAAAGGAAGAAAGTTTTTTTAACAAATATGGCCATAACAATGTTGTAGGATTCAAAGTTAAGGAATATATTTTGGGTACAAGCACTACACATACTCATTCATATCTTGAACAAAGGAATGCTCAGAAGCAACAGTGATAAAAAACCATATGAGTTCTGGAAGGGAATACCAGCAAATGCCAAACATTTTAGAGTATTTGGAAGCAAGTGCTACATACAAAGAGAAGATGACAGAATTGGAAAATTTGATTCTCAATTTGATAAAGGAATTTTGGTTGGTTACTCAAGAAAAATCAAGGCATACAAATGTTACAATCTAATACTTAACAAGATAGTGGAAAATATAAATGTAAAAAATGATGAAGAAGATGTACCAAAGATCAAACAAAGGAAAAATCCAAATGAACAGGAAAGAGAAGAAGAACTAAAATAAGAAGAGGTAGAAGAAGAAGAACATCAGCTAGAAGAAGACCATGTAGAAAATGACTAGCATGAAATTATGATGCCCTCTAGGACACCTAACCATCAGTTCCAAAAGAATAATCCACCGGAACATATTATTGGAGATAAAAATGAAGGAATAGAAACCAGAGGAAGTAAAAGGTTTCATACACCAGATAAGAGACACCTTGTACTATTATCCGTAATTGAACCCTGCAGCTTTGAGGAAGCCAGTAATGATGAACATTAGGTCAAGGACATGGAAGAAGAACTACATCAAATAGAGAAGAATAAAAAATGGGAACTGGTGCGAAGACTGAAGAACAAAAATGTGATTGGCACAAAATGGGTGTTCAGAAACAAACTAAACGAAGATGGATAGGTAACCAAAAACAAGGCAAGATTAGTATGAAAAGGATACTCTCAATTTGAACGAGTAGATTTGGAAGAAAAAATTTCCCATGTTGCCAGAATGGAAGCACTCAAATTGATGTTGGCCTATGCTTGTTCCAGGAGAGTCAAAGTATATCCTATGGATATAAAATCAACATTTTTAAATGGTGAATTAGAATAATAAGTCTACATTAAAAAACTGGAAGGATTCCTACCATTAGAAAGGGAATATTATGCTTGCAGATTGAAGAAAGCACTATATGGACTCAAATAAGCCCCTAGAACCTAGCATTCAAGATTGGACAAGTACTTGCAAGAACAAGGATTCAAAAAGGGTAATGCTGATAGTAATCTCTATGTAAAGGTTGATAGAAACAACATTATTATCATTGAAGTTTATGTGGATGACATTATCTTTGGAAGTGATGATGACATGATGAGTAAGAAGTTTTCCCAAGACATGTAGAATGAGTTTGAAATTTCACTACTTGGTCTTCATATATATCAACAGGATGAAGGAATTTTCATTTCCCAAACCAAGTACATCAAATAAATGTTGAAGAAGTTTGAAATGGAAGATTGCAAACCAGTAAGTACTCCAATGGTGACCAGCTGCAATTTGAGCAAAGACAATGAATCTAAGGAAACAAATTAGAGACTCTATAGATTGATGATCGACAACCTACTCCATGTGATAGCTTCAAGACTAAATGTAATGCAATAAGTTGGACAAGTTGCAAGATTTCAAGAATCATCGAAGGAAACTCATGTTCTAGCAGTAATTAGGATCTCTGGATATCTTAAAGGAACAAAAGAGTTTGGATTGTGGTATCCAAAAGGGAATGAGTTGACTATGGTCTCCTATGCAGATGTAGATTGGGAAGCAAGCATTGATGATCGAAAAAATTACTAGCAGAGAAGCCTTCTATTTGGGTGATTGTCTGGTATCTTGGTTAAGTAAGAAGAAGTCCTCTATTTTCGGGTACAAACCCCTAGAAAAACCTCGGAGGGAAAACTAATCCTAAGAGTATTTTATTAATGTCAAATTAGGGCTCCCATAATAGGGAAAATGGTCCACTAAGAGAATATACATTGCAAACAAACTTGGCAATTCATGTGCTATTGTACGACCCTGTACTATCACATTTCCCAAGGTGTACACACATTTCCTTCAGAAAACCCGTGCACATACGCGACTCTCTCCACTGAAACCCGCATACATGTACAAAAAAATTGTACGACAATATCCATACAATGCACCCCCTTCCTATGGATTTTGTCCATTGAAACCCACCTACAGTTGCCTCTGCACTCTCTTCTCCTTGACCTGTATGATATCTAGATGAAAATATCCAAGATCTTGAATCACAGTCCTTCATGATACAACCCTCTATACATCAAATCTTGGATGAAATATCTTCACCCAACCAATGAGATATCCTCACTCATGTGTAAGAAAAAGTCCTTTGCTTCTACACTCCTCACACTAGAAAAAGTCCTTATTTTCTATCCTCGACCTTGATCTCTCACCAAAGTCTCTCACAAGTATATATCACACAAGTGTCTTCCTCCTTCACCATAGACTTGTTTTTATAATCATCAATTATAATCTAAACCTAATCTCCAAATTGATTGACGGTTGAGATTGCTTCTCACACCCACTTAAGATTTACATGCTTAGATTACATGCTAATTAATTTTATCACTTTCCTTAAATAACTCAATTAACTAATAAAAACACTTTTACTTTAATTAATTTCTTTTAACTAAAGTAATCTCAAGGATACAAGGCTTTCGATGACTTCCACATTCTAGACACATGCCAATGCAGAATTACCTGTCTCATGCTACCACTAACATAAACACCAACCCCTTTGGAGGACTTGTCTACTAGTCATTTTAGCATGTGTGGACACTTTTTGACTTTGAGAGGGTCATTCCATGGTTTGTGGAGGTTACTTGTAATATACTATTTGTATATTACAATGTCATTAATTACTAATTAAATCATGAATGTAATAATTATACTTTTAACGTAAAGTCACGTATTTTTAGACAAAAAGGCATGACTCTACTCATTTAAGTGTATTTAATACATGTTGTTGTACATTGAATAAGACAACGAATAATAAATTTATAAATATTAAATATATATTTCATATATATCTAGTTTCATGCTTCCAATTGGTATCAAAGCGAAAGCTTGGTGAACTCCAAAAGAACATGTGTTCAAGATGGAAAATATCATTCTTAAAAACATAAAAATTAAAACCATTATGGAAAATATGAGCAACACTCTCGAAGAAATGAAGAATTTTGTGAACGAAATAATAGAAGAACAATTAGAGAAGGTATCCTTGGCGTACTTAAAGGATAGGGGTTTCCACCAAAAACAAACCTCGCTTCAATAAGAACATCGAAATAATCCCTTTGTCATCAAGACATGCCCCATGGTCGCCAAGCTAATTCCTCCATCCTCCTTACTACGTAGCATTAATGCTCCTGGTGACAAGTCTATTGAAGTGGAACATGCTCACAGTATGTCTTCAATTGAAGGAAATATAGTGCAATGTAAGATAGCAAAGGATATTTTAAGGAGAAGAATGCCAGAGGAGGAATATGAAGATGGAGAAAAGGAAAACAAACCTCATGCTTTTAATCAATTAAAAAGGATCAACAAGTTGAAGATCATTTATTTCAACGACAAGTTGATCAAGGCAATGCCAAAATTGAACGAGACAATACAAATAGGAAAATCCAAGGAGGTTTTAAATGTGAGGAGCATGCACAAAATTCACCTACTTTTCAAACTTAGACAAGGAAAGTTGAGGGATGTCTTGGAAAGAAGTCCCTTCCTATGGCTGAACTAAATGAGCAATCACTCACCCATGTGAAAGTTGAAAAACTCAAAGGAAAATATGTCACAAAATACAACATCCAAGAGGAGGTGATACCTATTAAACAAGGAGGAGTGATAATGGGAGGACGACTAGAAGAATTCGACAGGTACTCAGTTTACCTAGATAAGGTGGAATACTAGTGCACAACAAAGGACTTGAAGACACATTTTGAGTGTTGTGACATAGTGAAACATATTACCATTTCTACAAAAAAGTTTGGGAACCCATGAGGGTATGCCTATGTGGAATTTTCAGATCTGGTCAACGTGGAAAAAACTCTCCTCCCTCTAAATGGCTCCATCCTCCAATCCCGAGAGAGCAGCTGAATGTTTCACCTCCCTTGGAAAAGAAGCTGCCAACAAATTCCAGAAACATTCATGTCGATTTTAACAGGTCATCGAACCCACCATCAACCAAAAACCACAAAGTATTACTGAAAAATAATTGAGGACATGCAGACATTGCTAAATCTATGGGATCCCCTATATGTGTCACTACAC
>ML810228.1:121959-154439 GCA_009831015.1 Picea engelmannii
AGGGGGCAACCTCCTTTTACCCCACATAAAATGTTCAAGTACAAGATGATTCAAAATGAAAATGTCTCCTTGGTATATATAGGAGACTAGGAGGCATAATTACAAATAATGGCCTAAAGCCAACATAAATAAAATAACATTACTGATATACTATGCCCCAATTAAGGGGTAATGAGCCAATATTAGGGCTTAGCACTTAATCTCCTTCATCTTTATTTCCAACACTGCCGAGAAAATTGGGACGTGTTTTCTTCTATCAGAGGATATAAATACTTGTTGCAGGTAGTATGTGGGTGGTTTCATTCTTTCTTCCATCGACACCCCTCTTCGTTTGATTATGCCAAGGAATTTTTCAGAGAAGTGGTAAGGATCATGGATCCCATCGGTTTGAATGATAGTAATTTTCCTCGAGACTTTCTATTTTGGATTGCTACCACCCTATGTTGGCACCCTCACTCTTCAATGTTTATCATGGCATGTATTTTTAGTGTGCAAATAAAATCACTTTATAAAATGGACTGCCACCTTTATCTAAGTTTAGTTTTAAATTTAATCAGAGAGTTGGATCTTGCAAAGGAACCCCTAGTCTTCTGGTTATTCTTGGAAGAAGCAAGGTACCCAAATGTGGTGAAAAAAATAGTAGACTCTTCAAATATTTTCCTTAAATCGCGGTGAGAGGAGGTCATCCCCCTTGAAAGAACATTGACACCATTGGATGAGAAGCAAACCCCTAGATATGAAAAATCCATTCCTAGACCCTTTCCTCGTGGAATACTTACACGTCAGCCAAGAAATGTAAAGGAATATACATCCACGTCATATTATTTAAATCGCATTCACTCTAGAAGTAACAAGCCTCGTACAACCTTCTTATTCCCCACTCTAACTAAATATTCCACATCCACCTCTAACGCTTTAGATCCAAGCATTTGTCCTTTCCTAAGCTTTGAGGATGAAGTTTTTTAGGGAGGGATGACTTGTAATATACCATATGTGTATTACAATGTCATTAATTACTAATTAAATCATTAATGTAATAATTATACTTTTAATATAAAGTCACGTATTTTTAGACAAAAATACATGACTCTACTCATTTATGTGTATTTAACACACTTTGTTGTACATTGAATAAGACAACAAATAATAAATTTATAAATATTAAATATATATTTCATATATATCTAGTTTCATGCTTCCATTACTTGCATAGTATTGGAATGTTATTTCACCTTGGAGACCTCGCATATCACCATTGGATCTAGTTTTAGGGTGGTAATCCCTTCTTTTCATGAAAATGATTGAGTGTTATTCACATCCCACATGTTGAGGCCTTGCATAATCGATCCATTCGCTTGATTTGAGGATGAAATACACTTTGGAGGTTACTTTGCAAATTGTATCATGCTTGTTGATGGGACGTCTCACCTTGGAGAAGATCTAGGGGGTTCCAAACCCTAGATCTATGATTACATATTTTGAGGGTGACCTAGATTCGAGAGTAGTTATATTTTAACAAAGTTCCCAAAATTCCTCTAAGTCAATGCCATTAGATGCAAAATGTCCCCTGGATTTCCAAAATGTGGTTATAATAAAAAACTGGGAAAAATTGACACGGTTATGGTGCTTTTAAAATATGTTGTGGGAAAACTTTTGCCATGATTTGACCACTTGTTGGAGGAATGACCCACATATTTTTCTTGAGTGTTTGGTTACTTTGAGGAGTTGATTGTGGGTCTTTCCACTTGGAGGCCTTGGAGGCTAGGAGTTGCACCTTTGAATCATAATGGAGACATCCCACTCTCTTGGGGGAAATATTGTACATGTGGCACATATTTATTTATTGTATTGTGACTTAGTATCTTTAGGTTAATTAACAGAAAATTCATTTTTGTACTTATCCTAGGATAGATCCACGAGGTATTCACTCTATGGACTTTTGACATAGCACCTTCGTTTGTGGGATATTAAATAATACCCCTAATTTCACTAGATATTGGTAAATAACTCCCAAAATCCTTTTGTTGAACCCCCCTCCCAATACATATTTGCAATAAAATAAACCCCTATTTTCACTAGATACCCCTTTTTATACCCCATAATATCTATAAACTCCTTGAGACCCCACATCCCCCCACCCCCAATATCTACAATATATTGACTTTATTTTTTACAATTTAAAAAACCCCTATATGAATTAATGCGATAAGATATTTTTCAACAAGGTGATGCCCCCATGGCTAGACATAAGGAGATACAAAATAATATATAATACAATTTGATAAGACAAATTGTTGACTATCTACCTATTGGAGTTTTTGGAGCTTTGTCTTTCTTGGTTTATTTCTTGGTGCATCAAATATTAGTTGTGATAGTTCAAGACTTCTACTAGATTTCAAGATCAATCCATTGAAGGGTTACTATACCAATCAGAGAGAAGATGTTTTGGGGTTTGTTCCTTCCTTCTCTTGTTAGCTTGGGTAAGTGCTCAATCTTTGCTTTATTTTTCCTCTTGGTTCATTGGCAAGGGTTTCAAGTATTTTATTCAAGTAATAATTGATCTTGTCAATGAAGGTTTTTCCCTTATGGAATCCCTTCTTGTAGAGCCTTGGTATCCATACCCTATCTTGATTATATAAGATAGTATTCTATCCTAGGGGTTCTAATCTCTTAACCCTAATCCTTAAGATAATAATGACCAATTCTTATAGGGGAATACTTTTTGAACCCATAAGCTCTAGTGGGAATAAGGTGTTGAACTTATGCTTATACTAAGAGGGGGGGTGAATTAATATAAGATACTTTTTAGTTTATTTAACCAATCATTAATCATTCATTAGTTGAGAAACAATAATCACATATAAACTCAAATCATAATTCATAGAGTTTAGCATGGAAACCCAATAAGGGGAAAACCATAAACTTATCTTTATAAATGTATATAGGCACCAACCTACTATTACAAACATTGTAGGCACCAACCTACTGGAGACACCAATATCCTCAACTGAGTACCAACTCAACAAGATGTAGGAACCAACCTACTAGAGACACCAATCTCCTCAAATGAGCACCAACTCAGAAGCACATGTAGGAACCAACCTAATGTAACAATATTTGCAAGCACCAACCTGCTGGAGACACCAATCCCCTCACTCGAGCACCAACTCAACAAGATATATGTAGACACCAATATAATATCTTCATCCAAATAGTACTTCTGACTTCACCTGCATCCTTCATACTTCATACATAGCTTCAAACCCTAGTCATGTTTAGCCTTCATGCCCTAGTGGGCCTTATAGAATCATTCACGGAATATGATCCCATATTGCAGCATCACAACCTAAAAACAATGCGCATTGCATCATCACGACCTCGAAACAATACATAGCATTATATACCTTCAGTCCTTCAAAGCGCACCTTAAAAACCAGAAAAACCCCTTAGACTTCTCTTGCACACCTTTATATCCCAAAAATAAACCTCAACTCCTTTAGCGCACCTCAGATCACTTCTGCGCATTTCAAAATTGATCTTTTTCTTTGTTGCAATAAAAATGTGCACATGTGTCATGTATTTATAGTAATGATGTCCCCACTTTCAAGGTTGACCTATAAAGATGTTGAGCCGACCTAAATTTTATGGCTAGGTTGTTGGATGGAAAAATTCATATATCCTCATTCATATGGAGTTAGAGGAAATGCCATATAACATTGGAAAGGTCTCATAATAAGATTTCCAACCATATAACCTATTCTCTCATTTGAGCTATGTATATAGGGTAAAAATTCCTTCAAATATATTTTATCCAAATTGAACATCAATAATCCAAAAACAATGTTTCCAACAATCTCCATCCTGCAATATTTAACTTGGAAATTCATAGTCTCCCCTTGTCTTTGACATTAATGAAAACAATATTTCCAACAACATCCCCCTTTGTCATTGATGGCAACCCTTAGCCAATTATGATACTCCCCTTGTCTACAAATTTCCTTGTATCTATAATTCTTCCTATATTTGCAACTTCTCCCCCTTTGACATCAATGGAAAAGGGTTGCTCCCCATGAGCTTGTGCTTCCCTTTACTAACGACATGAGAGGGATATCACTCCCATATTTTGTTCCATACAACATTTTTCTTCTTTGACTTCATCAAGTGTGTATACATCTCTTGAGGTTATACTTACATTGATTTCCTTATCTCACAACCTTTAGAATGAAATGTGAGGTTGTAACCTTGATCACACATTTGACTAACGCTTAGAATGTTGTGCTTTAACGCTTCAACATACAAGGAATTTTTTGTCTTAGTCTTTACATTATCAAGACTAATAGTACCTTTCCTAACTATCCTTGCAGAACCATTATCTCCAAAAGTAGCACTGCCTCCTTTTTCTTCCTTCAAGGTGAGAAACTTGGTCTGGTCCCCTATCATGTGTTTTGAACATCCATTGTCAATGTACCATTGGTTCCCTTTATTTTGAGCATAAAGTGCAATTCCACATTCTTCCTTCTTCAGTTCTTCTTGCTTCCTTTTTCACACCTTTGTGTTTTCTTCTCTATGCTTGGAAAGACCATTTTCTTCCCTCTTTATTATGATGCTTCTACAATCACATGCTATGTGCCCATAGTTGTTGCACTTATAACATTCAACATTGTAATCAAGTAGGGGAGCAAATGAATTGTAGTTTCTATCAACAAACCAATGAGAACTTCTAGTTTTGTTGCTCACATAACTATTCTTTGTGCTTTTATAAGAACCTCAATTTATATCTCTCACGTGATCACTTTTTGCATAAGCTCTACAATCTATCACTTTATGACCAAAATTACTACAATAAAAACAATAACCAAGAAAGAGATTTTGGTATCAGTTTGTGAAAGGTATTCTTGGTGGAACAACTCTTCTAAACTCATTCTTGTGGGAAGAATTATATTTATGTTGGTCATCAATTCTTTACCTGTTGTTGCTTTCATTATTGATGGAGACTTTGATAATATTGGAATAACTTTTAGGTTTTTCTTCATTTTCCTTTTCTGATGGATTTGTGACCTTAGTGCTTGCATCTCCCTCTAGAGTATTTTTTTTTTCGTCATAGTCAAGACATATATTGATGAATGGTGGCCTTTGGAAACTGAGCATATCATCTAATATTTCAGTACTCTTTCTGAACTTCAATATTCTATTCAACTCATCAGTTGTTTTCTCTAGTTCCTTTCTTAAGGAAACTATTCCAACTTCTATCTTCTTGCAATTTTCCTCCTTTTCTTTCAGTTGGCTTCTCACCACTTCCTCTATCATTTTTTCCTCTTCTATTTGAGTCTTCAAGATGATAATTGTCTTCTCTGTTTCTTCAAGATCATGATCCTTCTCTTCATATTTCTGCAATTGTTCTTTCTTCTTTCTATTATTTTCCTTGAGTATGTCTATTTTTTCTAAGGCACTAATGAGTTCTTCTTCAATATTCACTTCCCCATCAATGCCTTCTTCTTATTCTTATGATTTTCCTTTCTTATTGTCTTTATTTTATTTATAAGTAGACGTTGCATCCATGGCTATGAAGAGGAATTCTTATTTTTCCATATTAGAAACATATCCATCACTTTGTTCAGATGACTTGTTGTTCTCTCTAGAGTAAAAAATCTTCTTCTTAGTATATTTTCCTCTTTTGTGTCTATAAGGTTTGCTTCTATTGTTATGTTCTTCTTTAACATTATTTTCCTCATCATCATTGTATTCCCTTTTTGCATATGAACATTTAGCAGCAGAATTCCCTACTCTACCACAATTAAAATGTATGAAGGGTATCTTACCTTTGTGTTTTTCAGATCCTCCTTTTATCTTTCTCACAAATTGTGCTTCTTCTATATATGATTCATGGCTAGAACAATCACAGATTTCCTATGTGTGTTAGGGTGAGTATTCTGAAGAATTCAAGAACATGTATGTCACAGTGATTCATAAGCAATTGGTTTGGAGAATTCTCTTGTGGATCTTGGTATGAGGTGTGTGTGGTTGTAGTCTTGATGAGATATTGATATCAGTAGAAAGAACAAAGATATCAGTAGCAGTAGAAAAGATATCAATAGTCGCAACATAGATATCAGTAGCAGCAGCACTAGGTATAACAGTCTAGTGACAGGGACAATGATAGGTTGATGTGGTAGTGACATATTTTTATACACTTATATTCCAGGGAAGTTGGACGGGGCAAGGAAAGGGGATTGTAACCTCCTTCCAGTTGTAGCTGGTAAATCAGGAGTTGGAGCTTCCTTTAGGTTGGAGCCTGAGAATTAGGGGGTTGGAGCCTCCTTCCAGTTGGAGCTAGAAAATTGGGAAGTTGGTGCTTCCTATGAATGTATTTAGTCTAACATATAAGAAAAGAATTATGTGTTTTTCTCCTGCATTGGGTTTCCACATAAATCTCGGTGTATTGTTTATATATGATTATTTTATTATGCAATGTTGATATACTAAACATAGATGATAAACTGTTGAATGGTAACTTATCAAGATAATTTTATATGCTCTGATTATTGAATATTTTATATTGTGGTTAAAAGTGATAAAAGTGCTCATATTGATTCACCCCCCCCCCTCTCTGAGTATTCCAACAATTGGTATCAGAGCAGGTCCTTTAGGAACTAGTTTAACCACTGGAAGGTAGATCATGGAAAGCATTGATATGTATAATATGGAATTACCATAGTTCAATGGTCAAAATGGCCTGAAATATGAAATATGGAGCAATAGAATGAAAGAATTTTTGCAAGAACAGGGATGTGATATTTGGAGATCAATTGAAACAGGGTACATAGCTACAAATAATCCTCTGAAGACTGCAGCCAAGAAAGAATTGAAAAGGAACAAAAAGATAGCTATGGTTTTTATCATGAAAGAATTACCTGATTTAGTAAAAACCAAAGTGGGACAGTGTGCATGAGCCAAAGAGCTTTGGATCAGCCTACAAGATCTTTACGCAAGGCAAGGAACAAAAGAAAATGAGGCAAGTGACAACTCAGATGATGAATTCAACATAGGCAAGTATTGTTTCTTTAATTGTGAAGAAGTAAGACATATTGAAATTGAATGCCCTTATTTGAAGATTGGAAGTGATGGGACAAAAAATCCCAATGAAATAGAAGAAAATCCTAAGATTGAAAAGGAAAAKAATCATGAAGTCTAATTCATTCAACAAGAAAGAAAACTTGAAGAATAAATCATCTCCTTGAAGATCCAACTTGAAGAGGCAAAGAGAATGGAAGAAGTCATGGAGAATCAGATGATGAAGAAAGAAGAAGAGGTTGAGAAGCTTGAGGAAGAAGTTGTCATGTTGAGAGAAAAAGTTGTCAAGCTCAGTAAAAACATTGAAGAAACATCCCTRTCATCAACAAATAATGTTGAAAAKAAATGTCACAGTTTACCGGAAAGAAAGAATGAAGAAAAGGTTAAGAGTTACGCARAAGTACTTMAAGGAAGGAATCATGGTCAACAAGAGTCTAAGAGGAAGGATACATTTTCAAGAAGACCATTTAATTTCAKAAAACAAATAAGATCCAACTATGATCATGATCAACCAAGGCATGAATTCAGAAGAACTACATCATAAAGAGGATCATCTACTCCCATTTATCAAAGTTTYTTTTATGGATACTATTTTTATTGTTCTAACTTTGGACATAAATTTGTAGACTGCAAAGCATATGGAAGAAATGTTCAAGCAAGTAGTTCTTATGTGGCTCCTCGCAATATTGAATGTTACAAATGCCACAATTATGGTCACATGGCTCGAAATTGAAAAAGCATGATAGAGACATCCATGAAAGAAAACATTGATAATAGGTATAAGAAGGTTTGGAAAAGAAAAGAAAAACAAGAAGAACAAATGAATGAAGAAAAGGTCCCAGAGATTGCAAGATTTGCAATAGTTCGAGAAAGACTAGAAAAGAAAGTGAAAGAAGAACAAGTCTCAAGGTCATATTGTTAGAATCCACGGTAGTGCAAGAACATAATGTAGAGAAGGTAAAGGAAGAACAAGTCCCAGAAATCACACTCTCAGGATACATAGTAGTACGAGATCATGATGAATCCACATGCAGGAGGAAATATGTTAGAAATCAGGAAGATGGTGAATCCGCGGACGAAGAAGAAGACTACTCTACATTAGGGCAGATTCCTCCATTGTTTTGAGACATCTGGCTTGGAGAGTCCCAGGTAATATGAATATTGAACAAGGGGAGTCTATGCGGTATCTTTTATAGTTCAGAGATGTATCCTTCAGACAGCATGAATTCTTTCAGAGTGGTATTACAAATGTTTAATTCAGAGTGTTTCGATGACAGATGGGTCGGCATTGTGGACATTTGTGTAGCAAAGTCACGATCAGTATGGGTCACATGGACAATGATGGATTAGTAAGACACTTGGCAGGATTGGATAGATATACATCAATGGATGAGAGCATGAGTTTAGGACAAATTTTTTCAAATACTAACTCACATACAGTTGGATTTTTTTACAATGAAATATTTGAATTCTCAAACTTTGAATGTTTTTGTATATGTCAGTGATTTACAAGAGAAATCACCAATGGATAAAAACTCCAAAAGGAAGCAGGTACAAGAAGACCTACATGACATCTTGCAGATAATTCAAGGAGAGAGAAATATTCGAATAAGAGATCAGAAGAGTGAATATAGGGAGAGCATCCCCAAGGAAATCTCAAATAGGGAGAGAAGACCTAGAGAGAGAGTTACTCTTTTTCCCAGGATCGCAAAGGAGGAGAGAAGAACAGAAGCATGAAGATAGGGGGAGTATCCCCAAGGAAGATACCCCTTTCCATTGATGTCAAAGGGGGAGAGATAGAAACATTGATGAGGAGCGATGGTCACAGGGGGAGCATAAGCATGGTGTTGTCATGTCTAAGTGTTTCCATCAATGTTGGTGTTGCCATCAATGCCAAAGGGGGAGATTGTTGGACAGTTGGTTTTCATTGATGTTAACCCTTGGTGATGAGTGATCTTAAAGATTGATGTCAACCCTTGGAGAGTGGTCTTAGAGATTCATGTCAACCCTTGGAGAATTATGGAAGCCCTAAAGATGTGGATGGGATTTTTGGACAGTTGGTTGTCGTGTTAGAGGTATACCATTGATATTGACACATTGTTAAGGTATACACTTGTTATTGTACATATCATGGTACATGTTGATGTACATGGTTGATTTGCATGGTTGGCAATGATATGGCACAAATGTTGTTGATGTGAATGGTTGGCACATGGTATGGTACAGGTGTTTATGTGCATGGTTGATGCATGGTACAGGTTGGTACATGGTATGGTACAGGAACATATCTTGTGATGGTATGTTGGTGACTTCGGTACATGCTTGGTAGAGGCATATTTTGGTGATGGTGGATATCTCGTTGAGAGGTTCCCTTGGTAAATGATCCATGTGAGATGATCCAATGGCAGGTTGGTCATGGTCATGGAACCTGCAGTTGATCAAGTAATAAAGACATGGAGGTCAGTATACTTGCAGGTAAGACTGTCATAGATGGATAGTACGCGTCATGTCATTTTCGGTGATATATGTTATGCCACATGGTTCCTCGCGATTGAGGAGATATGGCTCTGTGCAATTTGAGGACCCTCAGGAATATTCTAGAAGCCTCTAGAAGGTCATCGTGAAGCTTGACCAGTCAAAGTGGTTGCAACAAGAGATTGTTGAAAGATTAATTAATTATCAAAAAATATTAATTAATTATTGCAGATTAATTAAAGTGGGAGTAAACATAAGATAATTGATTATTGCAGGAATAATTAATTATTGGAGAGATAATTAATTATTACAGGGAAAAGCAAAGTGGAGTAAACAAAAGATAACAAGTTGCATGTGAGAGATAATTAATTATTGCAGGGATAATTAATTTTTGTAGGAATAATTAATTATTACAAGGAAAATCAAAGTGGAGTAAACAGAATATAACAGGTTGCATGTGAGAGAAAATTAATTATGGAAGGGATAATTAATTATTGCATGAATAATTAATTATTGGAGAGATAACTAATTATTATAGGGAAAATCAAAGTGGAGTAAATAGAAGATAACAGGTTGCATGTGAGTTGCATGCCATCATGAGTTGCTTGTCATTCAGAAATTTCTCCTATATAAAATAGAGAAGAGTTCATTGCAAATCACTTATGTGTATTCACTTTTGAGAATACAGGTTGGAGATATGAGGTAGTGAGTCGAAGACAGAGAAGTCAAGTGAAGTAAGAAGTTTACAGGAGTTGAGAGCATGGAGAAGGGGTTTCATACATGAATTCCTTGAGTATATCCATGCGTTTCAGGAGGAAAAGCACAAACATCTGTGACCAGCAGTGAGGGAAAGCGAAGATACTCACGGGCATACAGCGCACACAGTTGCAGACCTGTGAGGAAAGTTTGTTAAGATCAAGGATATAAAAATCATGTCAGCTACAGGATTAAAGGTATGCATTCCTATGTGTGTTAGGGTGAGTATTCTAAAGAAATCAGGAACATGTATGTCTCAATTATTCATAAGCAATTGATTTGGAGAATTCTCTTTTGGATCTTGGTATGAGGTGTGTGTGGTTGCAATCTTGATGAGATATCGATATCAATAGTAGCAACAAAGATATCAGTAGCAACAACAAATATATCAGTAGCAGTAGTAGAGATATCAGTAGCCGCAACATAGATATCAGTAGTAGCAGTAGGTATACCAGTCCAGTGACAAGGATAGTGATAGCTTGATGTGGTAGTGACATATTTGTCTACACTTATATTTCAGGGAAGTTGGACGGGGCAAGGAAAGGGGGTTGTAGCCTCCTTCCAGTTGTAGTTGGTAAATCAGGGAGTTGTAGCTTCATTTAGGTTGGAGCCTGAGAATTAGGGGGTTGGAGCCTCCTTCTAGTTGGAGATAGAAAATTGGGAAGTGGGTGCTTCCTATGAATGTATTTATTCTGACATATAAGAAAAGAATTTTGTGGTTTTGTCCCACATTGGGTTTCCACATAAATATTGGTGTACTGTGCATCTATGATTATTTTATCATGCATTTTCGATATACTAAACATAGATGATAAAATGCTAAATGGTAACTGATCAAGTTAATGTTCATATGCTCTGATTATTGAAGATTTTATATTGTGGTTAAAAGTGATAAAATTTCTCAGACTGATTCGCCCCCCCCCCTCTCATTATTCCAACAATATACTCCTGAGATCTACCTTCCAATGGTTAGACTATTTATGAAGGAACCTGCTCTAATTCCAATTGTTGAAATTATGCTTATACTTGGGGGGGGGGGGGTGATTCAGTATAAGATGCATTTTACTTTATTTAACCAATCATCAATCATTTATTAGTTGAGAAACAATAATCACATATAAAATCAAATGATAATGCACAGAGTTTAACATGGAAACCCAATCGGGAGAAAACCATAAAATTATCTTTATAAATATTTGTAGGCACCAAACTACTGGAGACATCAATCTCCTCAACTGAGAACCAAATCAGCAGCACTTGTGGGAACCAACCTATAGTCACAATATTTGCAAGCACCAGCCTGCTAGAGACACCAATCTCCTCACCTGAGCACCAACTCAACAAGATATGTATAGACACCAATCCAATATCTTCATGCACAGATTACTTTTGACTTCACTTGCATGCTTCATGCTTCATACATAGCTTCAAACCATAGTCAGATTTATCCTTCATGCCCTAGCGAGACTTATAGAATCATTCTCAGAATGTGAGACCAGACTGCAACATCACAACCTCAAAACAATGCACATTGCAACATCACAACCTCAAAAAAGTACACATTGCAGCATCATAGACCTTCAGTCTTTCATAATGCATCTTAAGAACAAGAAAAACCCCTTAGACTTCTTGTGCACACCTTTAGATCCAAAAAATACACCTTAGATCACTTCTACGCACCTCAGACTTGATCGCTTGCTTGGTTTCAATACAAATGCACACATCTATCTTGTATTTATAGTAATTTTGCCCCCACTTTCAGGGTCGACCTATAAAGATTGGTTGAGCTTACCTAAATTTTATGGCTGGGTTGTCGGACCAAGAATTTCATATCTCCTCATTCCTAGGGAGTTAGAGGAAATATCATATACCAGTGGAAAGGTCATAGAATAATGTTTCCAACCATATATCATATTCTCCCATTTGAGATAGGTATCTATGGTAAAAAAATCCTTCAAAGATAGGGTATCAAAATTGAACATCAATAATCCAAAAACAATGTTTCCAACAATCTCCATCTTACAATCTTTATCTTGGACATCCATAGTCTCCCCATATCTTTGGAATCAATGACAACAATATTTCTATCATAAGGCGTTTGTCTTCTCCCAACAACCAATCAAAAAACCCAAAAACCAAAAATATTTCATTTTTGTTTGTTTGGAAAGAAACCTAACGATGAAAAATCAAAGAAAAATCTTAATTTGGATTTCTTTCCTAGTCTAGTGCATAGATCGTTAATTATTTCATTTCCTAGACTAGTTTTTTCAAGGGTTTGTGCTTACTTGTTTATCTCTAAACCTAATAAGTTAAAATGGCTCTATAGAATTGTGATTCAAGGTGTTATCTAATTTATTATGGGATTATTTAAGGATTTCTCAAATCTGGAAAATACATAGTAGAAACAAAAATATCAAGTTTGGAGAAACCCTGAGACTACGGTTTGGAACTTAAAGATTCATATTTACTCGTGCCTAGATTATATTCCATTTATAGATTGTTATTATAAGTTTATCTTACATATCTAGTGGTGAAATTGATCTCCTAAGTGCTTATAATTTCTTATCTTTCATTTGGAGATTTTATTGGTGAATTCTAGTGCTAACATTGGAAACCGTAAGGGAGAATCACCACATATTTTCCAATTCCTTGCTTAGATCATTATTATATATCTTTAGAACTTGATTCTATCATTATTTAGGCTATTATTTCATAGCATATATCTCACCCTAGTGAAATCATCCAAGACGTCTTTCTTTCAAGTGGAATTTCTCTCTCTTTGATGGTTCTCTCTTCACTTCAAATCTAAAATTTCTTAATTATTTTATCATAAAAATATATTTAGAAGTTGTGGACAGCCATAATGTTAGACACACAATTTAGGATAAGTGTGAAGTGCATTTATCATTATTATGATACATATATAAATACATGATTATGACCATTGGATTTATCTTCCAAGGTCTCTTGAACTCTCAATGACCCTTACACTGTTACTCGACTATTCACATTATTTCAAGTTTGAAACTCTAACGAATTAGTTTTCCAACATTATCCCCCTTAATATGAAGGGGTGTATATGATTCCAATGTGAGAGATGAAATATGAAAGTGATTAGCTGGAATTTGGAAGTGTGCAGTTTTTTATGGTTGAATGTGCTCTATGAATCTGGTGATTTTGGGATGACCACAAGCCAAGTGGCTAGAAAAAGTTGATGTCTTATACTAAATGGTGGTGGTGGTTTAAGTATGACCACAAACTCTAAAACTTAGATCTAGACTCAATGGTTCCCAGAACAATTCCTAAGTTAGATAGAAGTTGAAGCTAGTGTGTTTTTTTAATTGGAAGTGCTCTCAAATGTTGGTTTAAAGATGACCATAAACTGTTATGTAATAGAAGTTGAAAGTATTCTATCAAGTGGAGGTTTAAGGAAAACCACAAACCATTGTCTAGCAGAAGTTGAATGTCTTCTACTAAGTGGTGGTTTAAGGAAAACCACAAACCAAATCACGCTCAATTTTCACGCTCTCTTGTTATTGCTAGATTGATAAGACTTCAAAACTTGAAGCCTGACTTTCAATCGTTGATGTTGTTCCCCCTGTCAGGTACAAGGTGAGAAGATGAAAATCCTTTCACTGCAATATGTGTCAATACTAGAGAATTCTACGGTATAACTATGATATCTTCTTGATTGTTGATGACCATTTCGAAGAAGTCATCCACCCATATTGGTTCTTTTCTCTTTTCTTGCAGTTACAACATCTATCTGAATGATTCTCTTGCTTTTCGCAATGCTCAAAAGGATGAAGATCAAAACACTAATCTTCCATGTGGCAAACTCGCTGACAATGTTGGAATTTAGGAATCTGCTATTGAAATGGAGCAAGTGAATATGAACTCTCTTGAAGGAATCTAACACTTTGGAACTAGATTGGCTTGGTATAATCCAAAATGTGATAGGTCACTTCCATTTTCTATCCAAGACTTGTTTTGTGCTTGTTGTTGATAATTTCTTCCCAATATTTGATTATGGGATTGGAAAGTGTATGCAAAACTTGTTAATGAAAAACTTCATCTTCATTTGAATCTGCTTCTAAAGTGGCATCACTGAATTGATCATGTGCTAGCTCCTTATGGGAATCATTCTCAAATTCAAAAAGAGAATTTTTCTGAACAAGGACTAGTTTAGAATGATGATTCTTTTGTTGTATTTCATCTTATTGAAGTTGTGATTCAAGCTAGAGAAATTTGGTTTTGTCCCGCAAATCTTGTAAATGGGTTAGAACATCAGTGAGAGTTATTATGTAAGTTGTGATTGTATTGTCCATGGAAGAGAGTATTAGAGTGTTTAGTAACTCTAATAGTTCATCAATTCGAGCCATTTAGATATTGACTTAGAACTCAAGGGTTTCTTGCAACTCCTCCCTTTAACAATCAGACTCTCCAATTCAAATTTAGCAAATGAAGGGTGTCGTCTTCTACCAAAAATGCACCCATTTAAAATGTAATTCAACTTGTAAAAAGACTATTTGCAAGTTACAAATATTCTTGAAAATGCAAGTCTTCAAGCTTGTGCGTGAGCTAGAAATGAATATCAAGAGAGAGCTGAAAAATTGATTTTCAATCAAGTTTAAGGGAGAGTTGAAAATTCAAATTCAATAAAGATACAATCATCTTTCTTAAGATCAAAACAAAGAGTTGAAATACAATTTCTAGGAAGCTAAATTCCTTAAAATATTTAGATTATGGGGAAGCCATGCAAAAAGCTTGAAAGACTCACTTCTTAACTCTCAAAGGATGGCGAAAAATCACCATAGCTCAAGCATGAGTGCTAAGTAATATGTAAATCCATAAAAATAATCCTCAAGACATCGAATAAATTAATCACAAAAATTAATCACAATTAATCCAATGAGTAGAGAATGGAATGCATGGCTGGTGTAGATCGTTGGAATGAGAACGACTTCGAAGTTGCACGATGTTGCTTGTATATAATCGATGGACCGTTGTGTACAGATTATTGAGAGAAATATCAATATTCAATAAAAAAATAAAAGATACACATCTAGGTAATCATCAGGGCATTCCATTTGTTTGTAGCGGTCATTTTTCATTCTTGGGCAAATTTTGTCAGCAATATTTTATCCTTAAAAATTGATTTTTCAATCAATATTGAGAGGGATTTGATATATCTTTGAAAGACCAATGCTATGTTATATGCTTAATTTGGCTATGTATAGTGGCCACAGTCTGCATTTTAATAGTTGCATACCAGTGATTGTACAAAATCAAGTTCTTACGAGATGAATATATTTCTTGGAAATACAAAAATACCCTTTAGTGTGTATTTGAATTTGGTTTCCAACACAACTAAAATCATTCAAAATGGATAAATATTGAAGGAGAAATCTAAATTTTACAAGAAGAAACTCCAAAATCAACAAATTTCCCCTTCAATGATGTCTTCTCCTTGGATTGTGTGTGTTAGTGCTAGAGATTACCATTGACTGCAAAAGAGAAATACCTAGCACATCTTAAAAGATAATTGTTTGAGTGTATGGTTGGGAATAGATGGTGGATCAAGTAGACCGGATGAGAAAGGAGAAGAGGCAAAGAACTGGATTAACACACATAAATCTTATCAGTGATCAAGGCATGGAGTGTTTTACTAACATTCTATGAATCAAAGGCAATTAAATTGCATATCAGACAAAATTGTAATTCTTTTACAGGTAGAGAAATATGAAATGATCAAGGCATGGAGTGTTTTACTAACATTCTATGAATCAAAGGCAATTAAATTGCATATCAGAGAAAATTGTAATTCTTTTACATGTAGAGAAATATGAAGACAAAAATGAATCACAAAATTCTCTAACCTAGATCCATTCTGTACATTCATTAGATTGAATATTCAATAAATAGAAATCCTCTGAGAATGAATAGACGATACTTGAAAAAGACACATGAATCACATGGAAATAAAATTAATCCTTCGTTGCATTAAGAATCTCTAATTCATGGTCAAGAGTTGATCCTCAACAATTGTAACTTATTCAAGTAGGAAGAATAAATGAAATGAGAAAAACAGAGTATACAGACTGTTAATTTAACTTTCGGGAATCTCTGATAATTTAACAATTTCCCATACGCTTACAATGATAGGCACAGAGCCCTACCCCAAAGCCTCTCTCTTAGGACTAATAACTGAACCCTCTCTTCCCCCTGGATCCCTAGAATCCCTTCTTACATCCAATTGATAGAATAAATAAAAAAATACAATAAGCGAACTCTGACAAGCTTTTAGGAATGAGAGTTTATCACTAAATCCAAAAATAAAATAAATCTATGATTTGTTGCAAATAATCTAGAACCACTTCTTTTGACTACCAATCCTTGCATTGGAATGCTAAACAAATTTGGGTAAATGATGATCTTCTGCCCTAAAAATATGGATCCAGATTTGATCATTTATCCTCTTTATTTTCTTCTCAATCTTGATTCCCTTCTCTTGAATTTATCCTCTTTATTTTCTTCTCAATCTTGATTCCCTTCTTTTGATGTGTGGAATGATTTCCAAATATAGATTTCATACTGCCACTTGTAATAAACATTTACAAAAGTATATGAATTGGCTATTGAATAACAGCAACACTCTAACTTTGGAATACATGTTATAATTCCTGCAATGATTTTGTGCTTGAAATCAAATTACCTGTCATAATTCCAGTAGCTACAGGTACTCTGGCATCTATGCACATTTTTTCTTCAACACCAAATGTCGCTTAATATGCACATGAAATACAAAATAGGTGCAAAATAGTGGGAAATGGCTATTCCTTTGGATAGCAACAGTTATATCATAGATCGTTGGAACGGATGGCCAAAAATTGCTGACAGCTGAAGCAAAGTCCTTGAGGAAGCAGCAGATTGCGTGGCACTGGAAGCCCTATGGATTTTCCTTAGTGTTTGACACTTGGAAGTTCCTCAGCACTCCTCCAACACTTTCCCAAATTCTTTTGAGCAGTGTTCAATCAATCAACCAACGTAGTTTCAACCCTTGGCACTTTTTGTTTGAGCGTTTAATCTTTGGCACTTGGGTGCTATTGTCATGTACACTTGGGATTCGGGAGTTGACACCAATGGAGGACAAATGCTCATAATACTTGACATTTAGAACTCGGAATTTAATCGCATACAAGTGATCTCCCTTACTTGTGAACTCGCAATCAGGCACCTGTGATTTGTGCTGGACATTTGACGATGAGCGCTAATAAAGATTGTTTGATATTTTGAATTTAGTAGTTGTCCCTTGAACATTTGAGACCAGTGATGACTTGGAATTAGAATTATGCACATTTAGTAGCATCACCCATTGGATATTTGGATTAAACGCTACAGGATCTCTAAACTTCCGGTAGTGCTTATTATAGGCAGACTGGCAAATGTGCTTACCGAATCTTGAATTTTGGCCAAAGATCAAAAATTTTGACACTGTAAATCTAGGTGCTAACAGTGTGCATTTCCAGCATTGTTTTTTTCTTCTTCATTGGCTCATCAATGACTTTCCATGGAATTACCAAGCCTTTAATACTAAACAAGCATACCATTGTCGGTCACACTAAATAAATTGAAAGTGTACTCTGTGCAACTTGACCATCACCAATTGAAAGTATTCTACCAAATGGAGGTTTAAGGAAAACCACAAATTGTTGTCTAGTAGAAACTAAAAGTATTCTACTAAGTTATTTGTGTGGCTCTATGCTCTGATACCACTGTTAAGCTAGACATTGGCAGAAAAGGTAACTCCACACTGATGCATTTTGCATTAACATGATAGGTTAATAAATAGAATTTGCAAAAGTTTAATAAATTTTAGTTTTCCAAAGCATGTAGAAAACTTGAATTTATTAACATTGATGCATTTTACAGTGAAAGTATTTGCATCTTCTTATCTTGTACCTAATAGAGGGGAACAACATCAATGATTGATAGTCATGCTTCAAGTTTCAAATTCTTATCAATCTATTAGTAACAAGCGAACATGACAAGTAAGCGTGATTTGGTTTGTGGTTTTCCTTAGTACCTAATAGAAGGGAACAACATCAATGATTGATAGTCATGCTTCAAGTTTCGAATTCTTATCAATCTATTAGTAACAAGCGAACATGACAAGTAAGTGTGATTTGGTTTGTGGTTTTCCTTAAACCACCACTTAGTATAAGACTTAACTTCTGTTAGACAACTCCACTTGGTATAATACTTTCAATTGGAGATGGAAAAATCGAATAGAGTACACATTCCCAATGGTTCCTAAGAGTTGTGATGTTTCTGCACTCTCCCCAAACTGTTGTGAGCTTAAGGCTTAAATTCTGGGCATTCTTGCCTTCTATTACACCGATGATTCCTGAAGAAAAGATGGATCGTGAGCTATCTGCAATAGATAACTACTCGTTATTGAGAGCAAGAAATAATCGTGCTATTCTCACGAAACTTTCATGCTAGGGTTTCACATAGGGTTGGCATGAGAGTGGGCGTGAGACCAGCACGAATTAGGGTTTCATGAAGGGTTATGCACGTGGGCAGTCGACGGGTAAGCAAATGTTTTCAGGTGAACGACCTGGTGCATGAGTGAACTCGAACTGCGACCTGGTGCATGAGTGAACTCGAACTGACTATGAGGAAATTAAGTCACGTGGAATGAAAACCTAGAGGAACTCAATTTTGTGTGGAAGGAGATAAACACACATACAAAGAGAGAGGCAAGGTGAGGTGTTCCAAACTGAAATGCAACCTAGTAGTAGTAATGACTAGAATGTAGGATGGAAAGAAGACCAAGAATAGACCAGAGTTCCAGAGCGCTAAGAAGATGTTTTCTGAAGAGGAAACGCCCAGCCAGGAAGATGCACATGCTTGCAGGCAGAGGGGCGTGAACTAGCAGGAAAATGGAGGTGTTTATGTATGACTTAGGTGTTTATGTATGACTTATCTATGGACGACTACCATAGCTCAATTGTCCTAAGAACTAAGGTGGCTGATACCATTGTTGGATGCACTTCATGTTTATCTCCATTTCATGTGTCCAACACATAAGCTTGTCCTTGTTTTAACATGTAATTTATTTGTAATCAAATCACACATTGCACCATTGATTTATGTTAGTTTATTACATTTTTTGTGCCCTAAAGTAGTTTATTAAAGTGGTTCTTTCTTATTTGAAGTTTCATTTGTTGAGTGATAGTCATTTAATTGCAAATTGGAAGTTGATTACATTGTTTATCTTTCATATCATATTTGGCACACATCCACCAACTCCTAATCCTATTTCTCAAGTGGATATATTGGTGGTTTGTGTTATTGTTCATAACTTGTCATCTTTTAATCATTTAATCACTTATTGAAATCCTTGTGCATTTAGTCGTTATACATTTTGTGGATTATCTAAATTAAATCATAAGAATTTATGGTAATTAATTCACTAAGAGGTTTACTTAAAATCAAATAGGGATACCCCCTTTGACTTCTAGGAGTTGGCCTAAAGTGAAGGGGAAAATGTACTAAGGTGAGAGTGGTGCATTTCCCATCTTGTTGCCCCAAGTTAACACCTGTGTTGTGACTTTTCACAAGGGTGTTAATTTAGGTGGTAATACATTGTACAACAAGTATGCTTGTACTCTTCAATGTATGCATATGAACATCATTTTCTGGTGGAGAGGATGGATGAGAAGTGAAATACACAATATTTTGGAGTTAAGGTAGTATTCCAACAAATTAGTTGTGCATGTGCTTCAAATAAGAATGTTATTGGTAGTGAATTGGAATATGTGGGAACTCTATAATAAATTATTGAAATAAAGTATAATGAATTATTTCAGCCAATACTATTCAAGTGCAAGTGGTCTCAAACCTTTAAAGATCCCATATAAGGATAAATGAATATATAAATTTCCTTTTAGTTGACTTAACCAAATTTTTGCCGAGTAAAGTGTGGCCAAGTAATTGTAGTCAAGTGTTCTTTCACCTAGATTTTTTAAAGGATAAAATATGGTTTTTTATTCCATACAGACCTAGAGGTAAATAAATGTTTATAAATAGTGATATTCCCACAACTTCAGGAACTATGAAATAGATGATGAATAGTGATGTTATTGAAGGATGTAACTTTTGGATTTGTGATTGAGATATAAAATTGTTCTTTTAATTAAGTCAGTTTTCCTCTTATTATGGATTTAATATTTTTTACTATAAACTCTTATTATGGATTTAATATTTTTTAGTATAAACTTTGTCTCTACTTCTCCATGGTGTGTGTCATTATCAATAATAAAATATTTTGACTCATATGTTATGTTAAGGTTGGATGTTTAAATCTATATATTATGATCTTGTATGGTTACACTTATATTTTCTTATATATTATTCTAACTTAGATCAATTGATTTTTTATGTTGTGTTTCGATTAATTATGTTTGGTTATACTTATAATATGTTTGATCTATGTTTATTGATGCACCAAACAAGTTCTATGGTTTTCTAATAGGCTACAGAACTAGATCAGCATTATCAAAGTGTAACAACTATGGAAGTAGATTACTTAAGAAAACACAGTATGAAAATGATACATAACCAAATATGACATATTTAGAAAATGAAAACAACAGAAAACAAAAAATGGATAGAATCTAAGTCTTTATTGAATAATATGATAATTCAACTAGTAGATTACAATCTTTAGGTATTAGTCTCTCCATGATTCACAATATTTAAAGTAGGATGATCAAAATGGTAGACAATATCAATTTCCTTGAATACAAGTTGGTATTCGCTCTCTTCTTCTCTACTACAACTATGAAGTTGGACCTTCTCTTCTCCCATTACAAACTTCTGGAACTACTTTCCTTTGATAATTCAATATGTTTATATTTTTTTCTTATACTATTTAGTTTGCATCGTATCCCAACAATCTTTGTGAGTCTTCACCTACTCCTAAGCTATCTCTTTAGATTCCCAGCGTAACTTGTGGTCCAAATTTTGTTGACTATCATAATTTGTCTTTGAGTTATTTGTTAATTAGCAATAGTGGCCTATGTATTTCTCCTACTAAGATAACTAACTATATAATATGAATATGAAGATTAACTAAAATAATTGATGTCAATCACACTAGCCCAAGGATGCTCCTACATTAGACACCCTTAGTAAGAAAACATGAGCATCTAGCTCATGTGGATGGAGCCATGGACCCTTTGAGTAATGTAGGCCATTGAACATGACCCAAATCCTCCTCTTCAATCCACAATGCATCCTCCAAATCACTATTCTTCCATTTGATTAAATATTCAAATTGCTCTCGACCTCTATTCTTTCGGCTAACTCTTTTTGCCAATATTTCTTCTATTTCTTCAGCTGAAAATTTTCCTTCCCATTCTTGCATGGTGCCTTGTTTACCATCCTCTTCTTCTTCATGAAACTCGTATAATTCAGAAACATTAAATATTAGATAAATTTCAAAGGCCTATGACAAATCTAGCTTGTAGGCATTATCAAATATTTTTCTCAAGATCTTACATGGACCAATTTTTTTGTACTTGAGTTTGTTGTACGTTCCTATGGGAAATATATCCTTCCTCAAATGTGCCATTATTGTATCTCCCTCTTGGAAAAGATTCAACTTCCTATGTGAATCTGCATTTTGTTTATAGTTATCATTACTCTGTTGTAACTTCTTTATAACTTTCTTATGAATGTCCTACATTCTTTTTGAAAAATTATTTGCATCAACGCTCCTCCTATCCTCTACTTCTGGAAACTTAGTCAAGTCTACAACACCCTTTGAAGATATACCATACACTAATTGAAATGGACTTTTAGCAATGGATCTATCCACTAAATTGTTTTAAGTGAATTCAACTTGAGCTACCACCACATCCCATTGACCTAGTTTGTCTCCAATCAAACTCTTCAACAAGTTTCCTAGACTTTGGTTAACTACCTTTGTCTGACCATTTGTCTGCAGATGATACATTGAAATGTACTGTAATCTGGAACCCATATTCTTCCAAAGAGTCCTCCAACAATGTCCAAGAAATTGAGTATCTTTGTCTAAGTGATACTCCTAGGAAACCCATGCAACCTTGCTATTTCCTGGAAAAATAATGCAGCCACATGTGCAACATCATTGGTCTTCTTACACRGTATCAAATGTGTCATATTAGAAAATCTATCCACCACCACTAGCACTGAAACATGACCTCTTTGTGTCTTAGGTAGTCCTAAAATAAAATCCATGCTTATGTCTTCCCACAACTTTTTAGGTACATGTAAAGGAGTATATAACYCGGTGTTATGACTTATCCCCTTGGCTAATCGACAAATTATACAACACTCAACAAATTTCTTGACATATTTATTGATATTGGGACAAAAATACATTTCATCCACCAATTCCTTGGTTTTATCCACTCCAAAATCCCCACCTAAACCTCTACTATGTATATTTGGAATGACGTTTGGTCTCAAATAACTTCGTGGAATACACAATTTATGATGCTTGAAAAAGAATCCCTCTTGGATGTGTAAATCTAAATATGGTGTCCTATTCATAATCCATTTGTATTTGCATGTTTTCCATGCCTCTGCAAAATCTGTGTATTTTGCATATAACTTCTCCATGTTATCCAAACTAACAACTTCAACATGCATGGTATTTAACAACTTCACCCTCTAGATTAATGCATCAACAACCTTATTAGATTTCCCATACTTGTGTTTAAAAAAAATGAGTAACTTTGTAAAAACTCCACCCATTTCAAATTCTTCTAATTCATCTTACCATGATTGTTTATGTATTATAGTGCCTTATGATCTGTAAACAACAAAAATTCCTTTGGTAGAAAATAGTGTCTTCATTTATTCAAGGCTTAAACAACAACATAGAATTCTTGATCATAAACATGATACCTTTTCTTAGCATCATTCAACTTCTCACTAAATAATGTTATCGTCTTACCATGTTGACTCAAGACCACTCCAATTGTTGAACCACTTGCATTTCAATCTAATTGAAATACCTTACTGAAATTTAGAAGTGTTAAGATTGGTTGTTTGGTTACCTTCTTCTTCAAGGTTTCAAAGGACTTTGTTGCTATTGTTTTCCACTGGAAATATCCCTTCTTCATACATTAATTGAGTGGTGCACAAATCCCACTAAAGTTTCTAATAAAATTTCGATAAAAACTCACCAACCCATGGAAACTCATTACATCAAATGTACATCTAGGCATTGGCCAATCTACAATGGATGTAACCTTTTCAGGATCTATCTTCAAACCCTCCTTGGAAACTACAAAACCTAAGTAAAAACCAACTCTTCTTGCAAGAAAGTATACTTTTTCAAGTGAATTTGCAACTTCTCTTCTTTCATCCTTTCCAACACTTTCTTCACATGCCCTAAGTGCTCTTTCTTGGATCTTCTAAAAGTCAAAATGTGAGCAAGATACACGATGACAAACTTTTCCATAAGTGGCTTCAATACCTCGTTCATCAATCTCATAAAAGTACTAGGTGCATTGGTTAATCCAAATGGCATAACCAACCATTCAAATAGTCCTTCCTTCATCTTGAATATTTTCTTCCACTCATCTCCTTCACTTATACGAATTTGATGGCATCCACTCTTCAAATATATCTTTGAAAAATAATTTTCCCCACTCAAGCAATCCATGAGGTCTTCCATTCTTGGTAAGGTAAATCGATACTTGATATTTAATGTCTCATGAATCAATGCACATTCTCCATCACCACCCTTCTTCAGTGTCAAAACTATAGGGACAACAAAAGTACTTAAAATTTCTCGGATCAACCCTTGCGTAAGTAATTCTTGCACCTGCCCATTTACTTCTTCACTTTCTATAGGAATAATTTGGTAAGGATCCTTATTAGATAGACTTGATCCTGGAATCAAATCAATCTAGTGTGAAATAATTCTCATGGGAGGCATTCCTATTGACATATCATCAACAACAATATCTATAAACTCATCCAACAATTTTTGAATCTCCATTGGCATGCAACTCTTCCCCTCATCCTTTTGTACCTTATTTGGCATTATGGCCAAACATAATTTTTCCTTCTTTTGTTCCTTCAAAAATTCTTTGGTTGAGCACAACATTACATGACCACTTTTTTTGTCACTGCCCCCAATATCACTACTATCCAATGCCATTGTCTCCTAATCCACCATTAGTTCTATCCTATGACGTTGTCCATCCTTATTGAATTCATATGTATTTTCCATACCATCATGGAGAACTTTCATATAAAACAACCAAGTTCTTCCCAATAATACATGGCATGCATCCATCTCCACCACATCACATGATACTTGGTCATTGAAGTTGTTGATCTGGAAACTCAGTAAGCATTGCTCTGCCATAGTGACTTGTTGACCCTTTTGTAACCATGAGACTCGATATGGATTGGATGAGGGATTCACTTTAATTTCATATTATCGATCACATATGTGGACACAAAATTTTATACACACCCACCATCTATAATTAAATTGCAACAGTTACTTTGAACCTTTAATTTAGTTTTGAAAAATATCTTCCTTTGTTCATGTCCTTTCGTAGAGTTTTTTATAGTTTTGAGTAACACCCTTCTAAACATAAGGTTTTAACCCTCTTCATGTTGAAGTACCACAACATTTTCTCTTGCGACTAGTGCTTCACCTAACTATGTGACATGAGTCCTAGCCTCATTCTTTCTTCTTGGATTGTGCTTCTCTAGAAATGCAAATGTTTTGTGATCTTCCACTCCACATCTGTAGCAAGTAATGAAGCAATTACCCTTTCCTCTTCCAACCCTCTACCTCTACCAGYATGGTTGTGTTCTTTGRAAATTTTACTACTGAATGCTTCAGTGTCTCTCTCTTCGCTAGAATATCCTCTTGCATCCTTCACTCTTCCTCTACCTCTAAGATTCCTTCCTCTACAATTTTGTTGTCACTTCCKATTCAACATTTTCTCTACCTTTAAAGAAATATGATATGCTTCATCCATAGTTAAAAAATAATGGTTACTCATCTCATATTGAATCTAGAACTTCAATCCAGTCACATACCTCCCTACCCTTTGATACTTTGGTTCTTTAATTCYTGTTTTGAGTGACAGTTTGAAAAATTCTTTAGTATACTCTCKAATAGAGGTCTCTTTCTGTTTCAAATTTTGTGTTTTCCCTRCAAAAACTGTGTTGGTAATCAACAAGCAAGAACTTATCCTTGATATTACTCACCATTTTCTTCCAAGTCTTTATCTTCTCCTRTTTCTTGTCTACTTTGTCCTTCTTCACAACATTCCACCAAAGTGCATCATGACCTCTCAACTTTGTTATTGCAAAACGAACTCTAATGGGGTCTTGGACATTCTCATATTCAAAGTATCTCTCAAGTTCTCCTATCCAATCTATGAGAGTCTTATATTTTAGACTACTATCATAGCAAGAAACCTCCACCCTTGGATTACCTCTATCCTTCAAAAATGAGATCAAATGCTCGACTGGGTCTCTTTCATCAACATTTATTTCTTCCTCTATATCCAATTTTTTTGTTCTATAACTCTTCAATTCTCCTTCTCAATTCCTCCAATTCATAGTTCTTTTCACCTCCTCAACCTGCTCCTCTTCATGGTGACATCCTTATGATTTTTCTCGTAGTTCTTAATGAGACTATCATTCACATGCCTTTCTTTCGACACTTCCTCCCACCACTTTTATTTCAATATACAAAATATGAAATGACCCTTGCTTAGGTCTCCCTGCTGCCACAATTTCACAAGAAGTGATCTCATGGAACCCAACTCTCAAGAGAGAATTAGTTCTGATACTCACAGAACTTATCAACCAAATTTGAACATGACTTTGATACCACTTGATGCACCTAACAAGTTCTATGATTTTCTAACAGGAAACGAAACTAGATCGACACTATCAGAGTGCAACAACTATGGAAGTAAACTACTCAAGCAAACACAGTGTGAAAATGCTACAGAACTAAATATGACATAATTAATAATGAAAACAACAGGAAATAGAAGGAAATGGATAGAATCTAAGTCTTTATTGAACAATATGAGAATTCAACCTTTGGATTACAATATGGAGGTCTTAGTCTCTCCATAATTCACAATATTCAAAATAAGATGATCAAAATGGCAAACAATCTCAATTTCCTTGAACACAAGATGGTATTCTCTCTCTTCTTCTCTGCTACAACTATGAAGTTTAACCTTCTGTTCTCCCATTGCTAATTGTTGGAAATACTCTCCTTTGATAATTCAATAGGTTTATAATTCATTCTTCGACTATTTAGTTCACACGGTATCCCAACAATCTTTGTGACTCTTCACCTTCTCCTGAGCCATCTCTTCAAATTCCCAGCGTAGCTTGTGGTCTATATTTTTTTTACTGTCCCAATTTGTCTTTTAGATATTTTTCATTTAGTAATAGTGGCGTCTTTATTCTCCTACTAAGCTAAGTAACTAAATAATAGGAACATCTATATTAAATAAAATAATTGATGTCGATCTCACGCACCCAAGGATGCTCCTGCATCATTTATGAATTGAATGATTAGGGTTCATTCAATTTTAAATCAGGACTTAATTTTCTTATTGAAAATATTATATCATGATGCTTGATACTTTCAAACTGAAAGATGGCTATAGGCATAATTTACACAATTTAGAATAAAAGATGGCTACTTAATATCACATAAACATAATATTACAAAAAATTACTATGTGATCATAAAGTTACAACAAATTATAATATCATTGCAAATTAGATAAGCATATATTTTGACAAAATGAAAAAAATTAATATTAGATAATCATAATATTACTACAAATTATAATACTCTCAGAAACTTATGAAAAAGGATAATATCCTACAATTGGATAAGCATACTACAATGACAAATTATGACAAAAGATGAAAAAATAATATTAGATAAGCATAATATTATGGAAAAGTATAGTAGAATTAGAAAGTGTAACGTACCTAGCCACCCACGGGATGGTCACACTACTTCAAAACACACTTCAAAACTGATATCGAAATTTTGATAACAATTATTTAATAAAGAAGCATGAAAGACTCACATGCAATAATCAAGATTCGTGCTACAACATAAAATAAATGAACAATATGGCAGGCACAACAATAACCAACAAGCATGCATAATATAAATACGAATTTCAAAGATAATAATTAATACAAAAAAGAAATAAATATACAAGTAGAGAAACACATAACAAAGAGCACTTATCTTTATTAAAACCAATCACCAACTAGTTGCAGACCAAGGAAGTTCCACCCAACCATATATGGTGTTGTTCCAAGCCTCAATAGCAAGCCACTCTCAAGCCAAGGCTATGAATCCACAAGGACGATTCTAGGGTATCACACAGCTTCCCAAACTAGTTAGCACTCAATCTCTCACGGGTTTCTCAACACACATTAATCCAAAGCACACCAAATCTCTTCTTTCCAACATGCACAACCCAAGAGAAAGCAACCCCTTATCTGCCACGTAGTCCCTTAGGCTATCCACCTCCTTCTAGAGCTCTAGTGCATCGGTTCAAGAATCTCCATTCTAGGACTCTTGAGATTCGCAACTATGAACAAAGTTTAGCACCTTCCAATGTGTCTCAGGCATACAAGCACTAATTCATGGCTGGAATATGTCATTGGTCACTATAGCCAACAACCATGGTTTCCTACCTCCAGCAATTCGTTTTTATTTTCTTTTCCCCCAAACCAAGATCAAGAATGAATGAGCAAAGTGAATGTAAGAGTGAACAGAGTGAACCTCTAAACAACCCACAAGAGGTGTTTATATATTTACATGAAATCAAGAACCACGTGGCCTTCCCCCAAGAAGCTCATGTAACTGTTATTCTCCATTAAAACCAAAATGGGTAAATCAAATATAAAATAAATACTTAGCCCCTTAAGCCCCCTCTCTCATGGAATCATAGCCCCCTATAACTCTTGTCCTCGTCCATCTTGTAGCCATCGATGTATTTTATTATTAATAATAATCAAAGCATTACATTTCCTAGGCACTCCACCTCTTTTAATTGTTTGGGTGCTTCGGCCTTTCAAAAAATAAATAAAATACATTATTTAATCTGGGGACTCAAAACCAAGGTGTTACATTCCCGTCCCCCTTATTTTCACACTATCCTCAGTGCACATACAAAACAGAAAATCAAAATTTCAAAATTATTCAAAAATTTGTAGGTACTTTGCCTGCATGGCATCTTCATGCTCCCAAGTAGCATCTTCAGGACTGTAGCAGTTCCACTGAAATTTTACCAACTCTATAACTCGATTCCAAAACATTTTGACTTTTCTATCCAATATGCACACTAGATGGACCTAAAAGTATTCCTTTGGCTCCACCTGAATCAAATGCCAACCAATATCATGGTTAGGATCATGTACACAATCTTTCATCAAAGAGACATGAAATACATTATGCACATTCATGGAAGCAGATAATGCAAGAATATATGCAACTGGCTTTATTCTGTCCAATATCTAAAATGGACCACAAACTCTGGTTGGTAGCTTTGTACATATACCCAACTTCAGTGAGTTATTTTTGGGCTACACTTTCAAAAGAATGTGCTCTCCCACTTTAAATTCCCTGGATGTCCTATTCTTATCTGCATAACTCTTTTGTCTATCTTGTGCTGCCTTCAAATTCTGCTTAATTCTAACCATCTGGTCTTCCATATCCTTGAAAAATTCTAGCCCAAGTACCATTATGTCTGTTGGGTTGTCCCAACTCACTGGAGTATTGCATTTTCTACCATACAAAGCTTCAAATGGGCTCATCTTCAATGAAGCTTGATACCCATTATTATAGGCAAACTCAACCAAGTACTAGTAATCTTCCCACTTAGGTGGCTTATCCATCACATGCATTCTCAACATGTCCTCAATCACTTAGTTGAATCTCTTTGTCTACCCATCTGAATGTGGATGGTATGTTGTGCTAAAGTTTATATGTGTACCAAATCCTTTAAACAATCCCCTCCAGAAATTTGAAGTAAACTTAGTATCTATGTCTAAGACAATTGCCTTACGTATCCCATGCAACCTAGTAATCTCCCTCGTGTAAATTTATGCAATACTATATGTTGTATGATTCATTTTTACAGGAAAAAAATGAGCACCCTTTGTCAATTTATCAACCACTACCATTATTGAATCATGTTGCCTTGTTGTCCTAGGAAATTTAGTTATAAAATTAATGGCTACTACTTCCCATTTCCTCTTTGGAATTGGTAATGGTTGTAACAAACGCGTTGGGTGTCTATGTTCATCCTTCACTCTCTGACAATCCATACATCTCGAAATGTAATCAACAACATATTTCTTCATTCCTAGCCAAAAGAATTGGCTTCTTACTGTTGCAATTGTTTTTTGGTAACTGGGATGTCTGACATACAAAACATTATGCATTTCTTTTAATACCAAATTCCTAAGTTCTCTGAAACTAGGAACATAAATTCTATTTTTATGTATAAGTAATCCATCTTCTTTCATCTCATATTCATATTCTTTAATTTTTTGTTGTACATTTTCCTGCTATAAGATTTATTTTACCTATAGGTAATGTTGATCTGTAACAACAACATCTAAAATTATGCTCTTCAAATCTGATTGATGCATACTAATGGTTGTAGCATGCATGAGATGTATTCTTCTACTAAGTGCATCAACAACTTTATTTTCTTTTCCTTTGATATGCTTGATGTCAAATTCATATTCACTTAAAAATTTCAGCCATCTTGTTTGCCTAGTATTCAAAGTTGGTTGTTCAAAAAGATATTTCATACAACTATGGTCTGTTTTTAATTCAAATCTATTTCCCCTTGGATAATGCCTTCACATCTTCCATGCATGAACAATGCTAGCAAGCTCCAAGTTATGTGTGGTGTATTTCCTCTCATGTTCTTTAAGATTTATGGACTCATAATCAATTACATGTCCTTTTTGAGTGAGAACTCCACCAAGTCTTCCTTGCATGCATCTATACATACCACAAAACTTTCATTTGGGTCAACAATCTTTAAAATAGGTGCACTAGTAAGTAATTCTTTCAATAAATTAAAGTTATCTTCACACTCAGCTGTCCATTCAAATTTAATTCCCTTCTTTTGCAAAGAAGTGATGGGATGAACAATTTTAGAGAACCCTACCATAAATATTCTATAGTAACCAGCTAATCCCATAAAATATTTGACTTCTAAAACATTCATAGGTGTTGGCCATCCTGTAATGGCTTCAATATTCTTTGGATCCACTGTTATACCTTGTTCTAAAATAATGTGTCCCAAACAATGGATTTTTTCTTGGTAAAAAGAACAGTTACTAAGCTTGGCATACAATTGATGTTCCCTTAGCACTTGCAACAACAAACTCAAGTGATTTTTATGCTCTTCCTCTGACTTAGAATAGATAAGTATGTCATCCAAGAATACTATGAGAAAATTATCCAAATAATTTATGAATGTGTCATTCATTAAGCACATAAATATGGTTGGTGCATTCGTTAGTCTAAATGGCACCACTACAAATTCATAATTTCCATACCTTGTTCTAAATGTTGTCTGATTGATGTCTTCTTCCTTGATTCTTACCTGACGGTACCTTCATCTCAATTCTTTTTTGAAAATATATTTCCCCCTCTTACCTGATCAAAGAGGTCATCAATTATGGATAGAGGGTATGTGTTCTTCACAGTGGCTTTATCCAGCTATCTAAATTCAATACACAACTTCAATGTTCCATCCTTCTTTTTGATAAAGAGTATTGGTGCTCCCTAAGGTGAAACACTTGGACATATGTACCCTTTCTTCAACACTTCTTCCAACTGCATTTGTAATTCTTTTAATTATGGTGTACTCATTATGTAAGGTTTTCTTGATACTGGGGAAGCTCCTAGTACTAAATCAATAGAGAAATCTATCTCCCTCTTTGGTGGAAATCCTGGTATTTCTTGGAATACATCTTCAAACTCTTGCAGTACCGAAAAATCTCCAAGGCTTGGCCCATTTGTCTTTTCTGGATACTCCACATGGGTTGCATATAATTGACATCCTTTCCTGAAACATCTTTTCAATTGTAAGGCTGAAATATCCCTTATAGAAATGGGTCTTGGAATTCTTTTCATAGTGCTTTGTTTCCCTTCTTCATCAAGACATGTAAATGTCTTGTTATGACTATCTAGAACAACATGATGATTGTCCAACCAATCCATTCCAATTAGAATATCTTAATATCCCAATGGTATAATATTTAGATCAACATTAGTATTCACTCTGTTAATATATATGGGACAACCTCTGACCATCTCATTGATCCTTATTTTGGTTCCAGTGGATAATTGAACCAAACTTGATTTTTCAAGCTCAATTTTCTCCAAATGTAATCTATCCACTATTTTAGGATCAATGTAACAATTCCTTTCTCCTGAATCAATTAAAATAGCAACAAGATTATTAATGATCTTACCTTCCACCTCGATCATATTGGATTGGTACTATGGTTGTCGATCTTATAAGGATGCATATATTCTTGGAATGCTTATGCCCATGTCTTCTACTATTGTAACCTCTTGGATGTTGTGCATAGTCTTCACTTTGTATTTTATGTGAGGGAAATACTTGTATAGGTGATCTTCTTTGCATCCCCAACATTAGATTGGCGGTCTTCCCCTTTTTCCCAAGGAGTCTTCTCTCTTGGATTCATCCTTAGCAGGTTGGTCTTTATTTGGGCTATTTATGTTGAAAGGAGGTTTGAATCCTTTCTTTCTTTGATCATACTTCTCTTTCTTCTTATCCTTCCAAGATTTCTGCAAATAATCTCTTCCCTTTCCTTCCTCGTACAGGTACTTAGATTTCCTGATTGTCATAGTCAAAGTCATGGGCTCATCATGTTGGATTACTGAGAGGGGGGTGAATCAGTAATAAAGCAATGTAATCATTTTAACCACATTATGTAAGTGTTATTTATCTTTATGATCAATATACTATTATCATTCAACAAGTGCAGAATAAATAAACCATGAACAGTGAAGGATCATACACATACACAGTACACCC
>ML810228.1:174586-187717 GCA_009831015.1 Picea engelmannii
TAATGGAGAACTTTCTAATTATGGAAAGTGGTTAACCCTAAAAATGAGGAAAATAGGTTAAGTGACCTATAAATGGATTAAGTGACCTAGAAGATGGAGAGTATAAATAAGAGGCAAGGCTCACTCATTTTATATCACACTTGAGCATATTGAATATCTACAGGTGACTGAGGTAACCAAAGGATATCTAAGCCGAATTTCAGAGGGAAGGTGAAGAAATGAAGGTTGGAATTCAAGGGAGGATAAATTATTTTGATGATGCTTTCTAAGGTATGTTATTTACAGGTCATCTCACCATTTTCGCAATAAATTTTTTTCTAGAATGATGCAGACCACGAAATTGATAGAAAAATGAGGAAACATATCCAAGTATATGTGGTAAACAATTCAATTTGTGGTTCATTGTATTTTTGGAGTTACACTTTGTGGAAAATAGGGTTTGTGGCTAGTCCTGAAACTAGTCTAAAACAGGTGTTTCGGGTAAAAATGTCATAACTTCTTCATAAAAGATCCAAATTCAGTAAGAACAAATGTGTTGGTTAGATTAAAGTCTATAGTATGCTCTATAATATTTTCAGATCCATTCAACAAATATTCCATGAGGGGCACACTCTACAAGGTCACTCTCTAGAATAAGATAGAATTCAACAAGGTATGCCATTTTTGCTATAACTTCTTTTCTGAGAGGTTCCAAGTAGTGACACCTGGAGGAATTGGATAAAACAAACTAAATAGCATTTTGTAATAATTTCATATCTTTATTCATTACAGGTGCATAGTTATGATTATTTCAAGTTAGGGTTGTTGACTAATCCCAAACTAGTCATGTGAGACTAAAAGAAAATTTGATGAAAAAACTAGTCTCTTGTTGTGAAAGTTAAGGAAGGTTTGCAGGTATGTGATCATATAAACCAGGTCTATTACAGAGTTACAAATCATATTTGGATGCTAAAATTGATGAGGGGTTTTGGTTAAGGTACATGTTGGGTACATGGTTGAGACAAGTAGTTGATGAGTTGGTACATACATGAGGTGTATAATTGATGATGTTGGTACATATTGATGAGTCATAGTTGATGAGTCGTTGACACATGATTGGTACATACTTGGTACATGGTTGGATTCACTTGTTTATGGTACAAGTTGATTATAGGTTGTTTGGTACAATTTGGTGCATGGTTGATGCACCTGTTTATGGTAAAAGTTGATTACAGGTTTAGGTACAGGTTGATGCATGGTTCAGTTTTATTGGTATAGGTTTAGAGTGGTATATCTCACAGTGATAGTGTGATAGTGGTTCCATCATTCTACTTCTACTTCAGGGCGGTTGGACGGGGCAAGGATAGGTGGTTGTAGCCACCTTTCGGTTGTATCCAGAGAACATAGGGCCTTGTAGCCTCCTTCTAGTTGTAGCCAGAGAATAGGGGAGTTGGAGATTCCTTCAAGTTGTAGCCTGAAAAAACAAGGGGGTTGGAGCCTCCTTCCAGTTGCAGCTAGAAAACAAAGGAAGTTGGTGCTTCCAATGAATGTAATTCTTCAAGACATATAAGAAAAAACATTATGTGGTTTTCTTCTGCTTTGGGTTTCCACATAAAACACTAGTGTATTGTGTATGTGTGATTGTTCATTTGTTCATTTCTTATTTACTCTGCAGTTATTGGATGATAATGCTACATTGATATAACACTTGGATTATATGGTTAAAAATGATTAAGTTGCTCTATTATTGATTCAGCCCCCCTCTCAATAATCCAACAATTGGTATCAGAGCAGATTCCTTCAGAAATCAGTTTAACCACTGAAAGGTAGATCATGGAGAGAAACAACTTGTATAAAAATGGAATACCATAGTTCAATGGAAAAAAGTATGCATTTTGGATCATAAGGATGAAAACATATATACAAGCACAAGGATTTGAAATTTGGCAATCAATTGTAGATAGATACACAGCACCAGCAGTTCCACCAACAAATGACAAAGTAGTGAACCTCAGTCAGAATAATTCCAAAGCCAAAAATTCACTTCTGAATGGTCTCAGTGAAACGATATTCACCAAAGTTTCACATTGTAAATCCGCTAAAGATATTTGGGAAAAACTTCAAAATATTTATGAAGGAGATTCAAAAGTCAAAGCAACAAAGCTTCAAACTTATAGAGGTCAGTTCGAACAACTTAAGATGAAGGAAGATGAGAATATTGCAGCTTACTTTTTACGAGTTGACGAAACAGTAAACGTAATCATAGGATTGGGAAAAGAAATCAAAGAATCTGTAATTGTTCAAAAAGTACTAAGATCTCTTCCTATGAGATTTGACCCTAAGATATCAACACTAGAAGAAATATCAGATCTAAACTCAATAAGCATGGACGAATTACATGGAATCTTCACGGCATATGAAATGAGAACTGAACAGGAAAATCCAGATATAAAAGCAGCAACCTTCAAAAAATCCAAAATTCAAAGCAAAAGGGAAGGCAAAAAGAATAACATAGAAACAGCAGTGACGTCTCAGAAGATGAAGAAGAAGTGGCCAACTTTGTCAAAGACTGAACAAGGGAACCGACGGTAGGTATAAAGGTAAGCTTCCTTTAATTTTTTTTAATTGTGATGGTATTGGTCATTTTGCTAACAAATGTCCTTATAATAAAAAGAGAAATGATGAAGGTTACTCAAAAGTCAAACAAACAAATAAAGGCAAAAGAACCACAAAGAAAGTTTTCAAGAAAATCTTATGTACCAAAGAAGACATCTCATCATTAGATGAATATGAAGTCAGTGACAATGAGACAGAAAGAGTTCTATTCATGGCAGTAGAAGACTCTGATAAAGAAGACTTCGAAGAAGAATATGAAGAAGTCGGAGAAGAATATGAAGAAGTCAAAGAAGAAATTGAAGAGGTAGAAGTTGACTACCGAGAGGAATTAATGTGTGCCATAGAAGTTATCAGAAGAGAAAAGAAGAAAAACAAGAAACTACAAGCAAAACTAGACAAGAAAGAAGACACTCAAGAACTAGAACAAATGATCATAAATTTGAAGGTTCAAATAGAAGAAGATAAAAGAATTGAAGAAGCACTCAAAGAACAACTAGAAGAAAAAGACAAGATCATTGGAAATTTGGAAGTAGAGTTTGTCACAATAAGAAAGGATATTCAAAAGAAAAATATGCAGAACAACTCAAAATTTTTGGATGACATTATCAGCAGTCAAAAATCTCATCATGACAAGTCCGGACTTGGATACAATCAGACAGAAAAATGATCAAGCTCCAAAACAACAGAGCTAGAAACATGTCCAAAAATCTATGCAAAAACAATCAAGGGGGATAGGAAGATTTACAAGGAAGATTACAGGGAAACTCCTCCACCAAGAAGATTCAAATTTCAGAATCAACAACCGACAGATAGGCCTCAGCAAGAAGAATAATTTATAAGAGTACCTCCTTTAAGAAGATCTTCAACTCCCAGGTATCAAATTACCTTTTTTGGTTTATGTTATGTATGTAATAATTTTGGACATAAAGCTGTGAATTGTAGAGATAACAACATAAACACAAACAACTTTGAAAGTCATACACAAAGGGGTTATCCAAGAAGTCCTAGTGAAACACATAGAAGAAGTTACAACAAGTTTGAATCTTTGAGCACTGAAGTGGAATGTTACAAATGTAATGATTTTGGACAGATGGCCAAAGATTGTAGAATAAAAATCCCTCCTAGAGAACCTCAATAGAATAACAACATTCACAAACAAGAACCTTAGAAAAAGACATGGATAATAAAGAAGGATCAATATAGAAATGAAGAATGCACACTCGTTCTACAAGCTAAGCAGAAGAAATGTGGTTGGTATGTTGACAGTGGCTGTTAAAAACACATGACAGGTGATAAAGACAGGTTTCTTACATTACGAAAGGAAAGAGATGGATCGGTCTCCTTCGAAAATAATGATTCAGTTAAAATCATTGGAAAAGGCATAGTCAGAATTGGGAACAAGAATACCAAGGCAGAAAACGTTCTAATAGTAGAAGATATGAAACATAATCTTTTAAGTGTGAGTCAAATGTGTGACCAAGGTCATAAAGTTACTTTCGATTCACAAAAGTTCGAAATAAGAAAAGAAGGTTCAGGAAAATTGATTGCTATAGCTGCGAGAACTTCAAACAACATATATGTATTAAGTGAAATTCGAAATGAAAAGTGTTGTCTAGGAAAGAAAGATGAAAGTTGGCTATGGCACAGAAGTATGGGTCACATACATTTTGATAACCTTGTCAAAGTTAGCAGAAGAGAAGAAGTCAGAGAAATGTCCCGGATCACGAAACCAACCAACACTTTATGCAAGCATTGTCAACAAGGAAAGCAAACAAAGACCAAGTTCAAATCAAAGGAATATTCAACGACAAGACCACTGGAAATTGTGCATATTGATCTAGTTGGACCAACTACAACAAAGAGTTTAAAAGGTGATAAATACTTTATGTTATTAGTTGATGATTATACAAGAATGACTGTAGTTTTCTTTCTCAAGAATAAGTCAGAAGCTTTTGAAAACTTCAAGATATACAAGGAAATGGTTGAAAATGAAATGGATTCAAAAATAAAATGCTTGAGATCTGATAATGGAGGAGAGTTCACTTCAAAGGAATTTATGGACTACTGCATCAGTCATGGAATAAAAAGGCAATTCTTCATTGCTAGGACACCTCAACAGAATGGAGTTGTTGAAAGAAAAAACATGACAGTATAGGAAATGTCTCGAACAATGCTAATGGATTCCAAATTGACAGATATATTTTGGACACAGTCAGTGCATACAACAGTTCACATTCAAAACAGAGTAATGCTCAGAAACAATAATGACAAAACTCCCTACGATCTATGGAAAGGAAGACCAACAAATGTGAAGCACTTCAGATTTTTTGGAATCAAATGCTACATCAAAAGAGAAGATGGAAAAATGGGAAAGTTTGACTCTCGTTTTGACAAAGGAGTACTTGTTGGTTACTCAAGTACAAGGAAAGCATACAAGTGCTACAATCTGAGACTGAACAAAGTTGTAGAAATCATCAACGTAACAATTGATGAAATAGGTAGACCAGAATCAAAGGAAGAAGAAAATGAATCAATGGAACAACTTTTCGAAGAAGAAACAGAAGATGAAAAGGAAGATGAAGAGAATCTGACAAAAGAAAAAGAGCAAGTTCAGCAAGTGCCTCCAAAGACACCTAGAACAAGAGTACAAAAGAATCATCCTTCGGATCAGATTATCATAAACAAATACGCAGGAGTTGAGACTAGAAGAAGAATTCGTTCACCAGAACAAACACACCTAGCACTCACATCTACAATTGAACCAACCTATTTTGAAGATTCTAGAAAGGATGAATTTCAGAACAAAGCCATGGATGAAGAATTGGATCAAATAGAGAAAAATAACACTTGAGAATTGGTTCCAAGACCAAAGGATAAGAATGTGATCGACACAAAGTGGGTATACAGGAATAAATTGAACAAAGATGGACAGGTTATAAGGAACAAAGATAGATTGGTATGTAAAGGATATGCACAGGTTGAAGGAATCGACTTTGAAGAGACATTTTACACAGTTGCCAGAATGCAAGAAATCTGATTTCTTTTAGCTTATGTGATGCAGGAGTATCGTTGGCAAGAACGCGGAGCAGAACTTCTTAGCGTCTGGGAATCTATGCAGAATCTCAATGCTGGAAGTTAGGGTAGATATTTGTAAGCACGCCTTAACTCAGCGCTAGAAAAATATTTTGAGGCACGCCTAAATGATCGTGAGCGAAGTGGGAGTTTCCACTCTTGCTCTAGACTGTGACTGCACTAGGATAGTCATCGGGATAGGTTTTTATGTAAACAAGTAGTCAGGGGGGAACCCTAAGAACCCTCAGAAATAAATAGAGGTTATGTACACCCAAATGAGGCTAGTTGCAAGTTAGGAGGAGATTTCTGAGTTTTTATTTTTTATTTTGATTACAGTTGTAGCCATTTTCACTTATGACTATAATAGAGGAAAATTGACCCAATGCATGGTGTGGACATTGTTTTGAAATTATCTGTTATTGTGCTTTCATGAATGAATGAATTCCGTTATGAGTAGATGGAACTGTGAATGTTAGGATAAGTTTCAATTGTTTCTCTTCTATCGAGAGGTGCAAGGTGTGCACACAAAATGCAAGGAGTGCGTTGATGGAATCTGTTTCAGTTCTGAAGCTCAGAAGAGATAGCATGAAACATTCCCTTTGCAAGGAGTGTAAAGAGACTGGTGCAAGGTGTGCACAGTCGTCCGCAAGAATTTTAACCTTTTGTAAAGATCTGGTGCAAGGAGTGCACAGATCCGAGATTCGACTGAGTGTCGAAGGGACTTTGCAAGAATTCGAAGGACCAGAAGAGGAGAACGCCAGGAGGGCGAGAGGAATTTTCTCTTTGAGAAATCCTTCAAATCTGAGTTATCAAGAAAGGGATAATGCTTTTCATAAGTGTGGACGAGATCCAGGAAACAGACTCGCAGGAAGGATAAAGGTCAAAGCCTTCGAATCTTTCAAAAATATTCTAAGTCTGAAGAAAGCGTAAGCTCAGAAGGAAGATTTGGACCATCCGATCAGTGTCCAGAAAATGAGGAGCAAGCACATAGGAGGAAAGATCTCAGTCATTTAGTTAGTGCGCAAAATAATCGTAGCCGCATGATGAAGGTAAAGTGCACTAACAATAAGCTTTGAAATTACACCGGGGGAGCAGGGTTACAAAATTCTAAAATCATAAAAGCCGTCCATTTTCAAGGAGGACATGTGGCGACAGATTAGTGTTTCTTTGACTGGGAGTTCGGAATAGCAAAAGTTAAGGTCATGAGAACTCACGAAATCCGAGTTTGTGACTTGATCATAACTGTCGATCGAAGGAGAGAACGTGGACCATTGATTGTCTGGGGAATTCCTAAGTTCCGAAATCATTGGGATTGTCCATTGGAAGGGACGTGTGGTGAATGATCAACGTTTCACTAAATCACACATTAGAGAAGTCAAAGGGAAGAATTCTAGGAATTCGTGAGGCTCGAGTTCACGACTTGATAGTGGCTGTCAGATCCAGAGGAGCGTGAACCATTGATTTGGTGCTCTGAAATATCGGCATTTCAGGAGTCGGGAGTGAGCATGATTTGATCTAAGTCGTCAGATCGAGGGATGATCTGGGCCATCAGATCGGAAGCATTGAAAGTTTAGACCTGAGGAGAACGGAGTTGAATCACATCGGGAGTTCCCGATATGTGAAATTGTGATGCGCTTGGAATATTGTCCCACGGTCATAGAGAAGGGTCACATCGGTGGAGGAGAATAGAGGGGCTATCACGCGCTAGGCTCATGTCGTACTTTTGGAGGTCGGGAGAGTCAGGGTGACTCACATGTGAAGACCCGATACGTAAATCGTGAAACACCTTTTGAGTTAGGCGAGTGGTCATAGTCGTGGTCGCAAGAAGAAAGGGGCGTAGCCAGAGAAGATATATCACTCGATTGGCGTAGAAGTTGAACATCACTCAGGAGAGAACCCGCGGGTTTCATACGGCCTGCGTCTTTGGAGAAAGGACCTATGTAAGTGGGTTTGGGGTCTAGTAGAGACCCAGAGAGTCAATCTGACTCAGTTTCTTGATCGATCCTAGACCGGGAGGTCACGCAACACTTAGGAGAGAAGGGGGGTCTGCATCAAGTGGTATCAGAGATGATTTTTTTCTTGCAGACAGTAGGCAAAGGAGAAGAGACAAAAGAAATCAAAGTTGTACTCTGTGTGTGACAAACAATCAACACAATGCCACCAAGGAGATGAGCGGAAGCACCTTTATCCAATCGAGTTGTAGAAAGGGAGATGCGAGATATTCGTGCAAGATTATAGGTGATGGAGGCAGCACAAAAACGAGCACCTAATATTGGAGACATTAGCGATGTAGAGAGTGAATCAGTAGAACCCGAAGAAGCTACAGGAGAGGATGTTTCCAAAGAACACTTGCTGAGAGCAATTGCTAGATTGGGAGGCAGAGCCAAGATAGAGGTCCCAATGTATGAAGGCAATTTAGATTTTGAAGAGATTTTGGATTGGATAAGATCCATGGACAAACATTTCGACTATGAATATGTCGATGAAGAGAGAAAAGTGAAAAAGGCTGTCACCAGGCTAAAAGGACATGCAACACTGTGGTGGGATGAAATCCAGGATGAAAGGAGAAGCAAAGGCAAGCAAAAGATAAAGAATTGGGACAGAATGGTAGCCAAGCTGAAGGATAAGTTCATGACCAAAGATTATCATATCAATTTGTTCAGGAAGATGTAGAACCTGAGACAGAAGGGGATGATAGTTAAGGAGTACACAGAGGATTTTTATAGGTTAAACATCAGAACTCGACAAAGGGAGTGAGATGAAGAAAAAGTTTCTAGATACACAAATTCCCTGAGATATGAAATCCAGGATGAGCTCAGCATGATGTCGGTAGAGACAGTGGAGGATGCTTATCAGTTTGTACTGAAGGTAGAGGAGAAGTTGGCCAGAAAAAAAAGCCAACGAGGAAGAGGCAAATGCCCAGCCCCAAACAAAAGCAAGGGAGTTACCCATGACAATGCACATAAGTCTAATGATGAGACTGAGAAACCACATAGTCACTCGAAAAGAGGAGGAATTTCCCGAGGAAGACAGGGTGGTGGAAGAAGTTCTTCTAGAGGAAGAGGAGAAGTAAGATGTTATGCCTGTGGAAAGACAAGGCACATGTATTGGGAATGTCTCAAGAAAAATAAAGAAGGAGGAGGTGAAGCTCACATTTCAGAAGCACAGAGAAGAGATGTTGAAGAAGAAGGAGCAGAGGATGGAAGATCCCTGATGTTAAGGAAGGCTATCTTAAAACCAAAGGTAGAAGTTGAAAGGATAGTGTAGAGGAACAATCTCTTCAGAACAATTTGCAAGACTAAAGATAGAGTATGCAATGTGATAATCGACAATGGGAGAATTGATAACTTAGTATCCACAGAGATGGTGGAGAAATTGGAGCTAGAAACAACTGCACATCCGAAGCCATACAAAGTCTCATGGTTACAGAAAGGACACCAAGTAATGGTCACTAAACAATGCTTGGTTGAATTTAAGATAGGAGGATATACAGATGAAATTCTTTGTGATTTAATTCCCATGGATGTATACCATATTATTTTGGGAAGACCATGGCAGTTTAACAAGAATGTCATTCATGATGAGAGGAAGAATACATACACCTTAGAGAAGAATGGTAGAACACACATGGTGTTGCCAATAGAGGAGAAGAAAGTGAAAGAGGAAGCCAACACAAGCATACTTCTCATGAGTGGGAAGGAACTCTTGAAAGAAGTCAATAAAGAATAGGAGATGCAGTTTGATGTGGTGAGGAAACCCAGAGTTATCCTTACAAGTACTTCAATGGATGATTTGCCTGAAGAAGTTCAGGAATTGTTGGATAATTTTGCTGACATAGTAGTGGATGAGCTTCCAAACTCATTTCCACCTATCAAAAGTATCAACCACCATATTGACTTGATACCAGGAGAAAGTCTACCGAACAAAGAAACATACAGACTAACACATCGAGAGAATGAGGAAGTGAAGAACCAAGTCCAGGAGCTGTTAGACAAGGTTTTGGTCAGAGAGAGATTGAGTCCATGCGCAGTACCAACTGTGTTGAGTCCAAAGAAGGATGGAGGATGGAGAATGTGTACAGACTCAAGGTCCATTAACAATATCACCATCATGTATATATTTCCTTTACCAAGAATGAAAGATTTAATGGACGGTTTAAGTGGAGAAAATTTCTTTTCTAAAATAGATTTGAAAAGTGGATATCACCAAATTAGGATGAGATAAGGTGATGAGTGGAAGAAAGACTTTAAGACAAATGAAGGTTTGTATGAGTGTCTTGTTATGCCATTTGTCTTAACAAACACTTCGAGTACTTTTATGAGGCTGATGAATGAAATACTGAAAGATTTCATCGGCAAGTTTGTGGTTGTATATCTGGATGATACACTGATCTTTAGCAGGACTAAAGAGGAGCATTTGAGGCACCTAACACTAGTGATGGGAAAACTATAGCAGGAGAAGTTGTTGATAAATCTGAAGAAGTCCTCTTTTATGAAGACACAACTCATCTACTTGGGTTTTGTGATATCTTCTAATGAACTGAACATGGATCCAGAGAAGGTGAAAGAAATCAAAGAATGGTCGTCACCAAGGAGCATGTTTGAGGTAAGGAGCTTCCATGGATTAGCAAGATTCTATAGGAATTTGTGCACCAATGATGGATACAGTGAAGAAGAATCTCAAGTCTTTTAAATGGACAGAGGAAGCCGAGAGGAGATTCAATATACCGAAGGGGAAAATAACAGAACGACCAATTCTGGTCTTGCCGAATTTTGAAAAGACATTTCAGGTGAGACATGATGCAAGTGGAGTTGCAATTGGAGAAATTTTGAGCCAGGATAATAGACTTGTTGCCTATTTCAATGAGAATTTGAATGAGACCAAGAGAAAATACTCCACGTATGATAAGGAGTTTTATGCTATAATTCAAGCCTTGAAGAAGTGGAGACACTACCTTGTCCCATAGAAATTTGTCTTGTATAACGATAACTAGGCTTTACAATTCATAACCAGATAAGAAATATTGAATCAGAGGCATGCGAAATGGGTTGAGTTTATGTAGAATTTTACTTTTGTCATAAAACATATTGTTGGGAATGCTAACAAGGTTTTTGATGCATTAAGCAAGAGATGTTTGATTCTGCAGGAATTTCAGGTGAAGACCTTGAGGTTTGAACACCTTAAGGACATGTATTATGATGATATAGATTTCAAGGAAGCATATGAAGCATGTGAAAATCCTATGCTGAGAGACATAAGCCGGTGGATAGAGTATATGATTCAAGAGGGATTGTTGTTCAAGGGAAATCAGTTGTGCATACCAAAATGCTCAATAAGGGATAACCTTTTGAAGGAAAAACATAGTGGAGGATTGGTTGGACATTTTGGCCATGATAAGACATTTGCACAGTTGAGCAGTTCATATTATTGGCCAGGTATGAGAACAGATGTGATAAAAATCGTGAAAAAATGTAGAATCTGCCAACATGCAAAAGGTAAAAGACATAACACTGGATTGTATCAACCATTGCCCATACCAGAGAGGCCTTGGGATGCAATAAGCATGGATTTTGTGTTGGGACTACCAAGAACACAAAGAGGATATGATTCCATATTTGTGGTGGTGGATAGATTTTCAAAGATGACACACTTTATCCCATGCCAGAAGACCAGTGATGCAACACATGTTGCGAATCTGTTCTTTAAGGAAGTTGTGAGACTTCACGGCCTACCCAAAAGCATTGTCTCGGATAGAGACATGAAATTTGTTGGTCATTTTTGGAGAACATTGTGGAAGAATTTAGGGACATATTTTTCCTTCAACTCAGCGTATCACCCTCAAACAGATGGACAGACTGAGGTGGTAAAAAAAAATTTGGGAAACTTATTGAGGAGTCTGGTCACCGAGCATCATAATTAGTGGGATCAGATTCTGCCACAAGCAGAATTTGCATACAATGTCTCACCAAACAAGAGCACTGGAAAGATCCCATTCCAAATATTGTATGGAATGCAACCCAGGGGAGTATCTGAGTTGAGAGACTTGGAAAAGAGTGAGATCAGGAGTGCTGGAGAAAAATATTTTGCTACAAAAATGCAGAAGCTCCATAGCCATATCAGAGGACAGTTGTAGAGTTCTAACCAAGAGTACAAGAGTAGAGCTGATAAACACTACAGAGAGATTCAATTTGAAGTAGAAGATCGGGTTCTGGCACATCTCAGGAAAGAAAGGTTCCCTAGGGGAACATATAACAAGTTAAAGATGAAGAAGATAGGTCCATGTAATATCTTGAGGAAGTTTGATGCAAATGCCTATGAGATTGAGCTACCAGATGATGTGGGCATATCGCCCATATTCAATGTTTCAGACCTGTATCCTTATAGGAAAGATGACACAGAAGGATGAAAATATCAAGAGGAGGTCCAGTGGGAAAAATAAATGATTGTAGCAGAAAAACCACAGATGGAGAAGATCGTTGATCAGAGGATCGACAAAAAGACCAGGAGGAGACCTATTTTGAATATCTGGTCAAGTGGAAGGGACACCTAATAGAATATGCCAGTTGGGAAAATGAAGTTGCTATTCAGAAGCATGACAAATCGGTGCAGGAGCTCATGGACATCAGTCCATGAATTTTTTTCAAGGGGAGTATGATGCAGGAGCATCGTTGGTAAGCACACGGAGAAAAACTTCTCATCTTATGGGAATCTGTGAGGAATCTCAACGCCGATAGTTAGGGTAGATATTTTGAAGCATGCTTTAACTCAGTGCCAGAAAAATATTTTGAGGCATGCCTAAACGATCGCGAGCGAAGTGGGAGTTTCCACTCCTACTTTGGACTGTGACTAGACTAGGATAGCCATCAGGATAGGTTTCGATGTAGACAATTAGTCAAGGGGGAATCTATTGGCCCTTGACCAAGTTTTGAGGATCCTTGGTCATGTTTGACCTACTTTTGGGACTTTGACGGGCTGTCGAAGGCGGAGCGCAAGTCGAAGTGGATATCGCACGATCTCGGCCCCTTTTTAGGGTTTTTTTGGTTTTGGGCTATGTAAAAGGTATGGGAATGTCGGCCCATGAGTTTACCCATGTTTAGGCCATTTTTGTAATTTATAAATAGAAGTCTAGGGAGGTAAGAAAGGAGAGGGTCTTTTGGTACCTAGCTAAGTGCTAAGTGTTAAGTGCAAGTGTGGATTGTAGATGCTTCGTGCATACTGTGTGAGACTTGTAGAGCTAAGTGAAAATGATTATAAGAGACTGTGGAAAGGATTTATGTCGTAACTCGGGGAAGGAGGATCTAGCAAAGTGAGTGCAGATCTCATGTAAAGACCGGATTTGAATTAACGTTTAAATTTCTACCAAATTACTGTAATTTCTGTAATTTCTATAAGCTTTTCAAAGAAGTAAACTTTTCAAAATTTTCAAATTATCTCAACACTTACGCTAACACTTACGCAAGTAGA